>OZ023312.1:52166633-52341487 GCA_964007375.1 Ophion obscuratus
ATTGAACGTTAAGAAGCTCCTCATCGTACAAATCACCTGCAATTGCTTTATCGTTATAGTCCGTCAGGTGAAATGCTACACACTTCGTGTTTTTCTCCCAATATATGGCAAATATTTCAGCTGTCCATTTCTGTGTGTAATCCTTTCAGAAAACACTCCTCAATTTACTGATTCTCAACTCACTTTATCGCAAAATTTTACTTTCATGATGGTGCCTTTTTAATGGACTCTTGTCAAAAGCACGCTGTAGCAGCTGCTTCTCATTTTCAACGTTGACGCTCCTCGATTTCACCTGAGTTATGGTATAGTGTACATAATCATTATACCCGCCTACTATGTTATAAAGAATATCGATCCATGTATAATCAGTACGTCGCCTAAATTACATTCAAACCTTATTTCTCAATGCACGATTGAGATGCTCACAAATTAATGCTTTTAAATTGGTATACGTTGAATACATGTGAATATTGTACTTTTTCATTAGGACTTTGAAGTGACCATTATAAAACTATTTTCGCTAATCAACGTGCAAGTTCTGCGGTATGCACCCCTTCACAAGTGTCGACTGCATTGCGGTTGCTGCATCTTTACCATTCTTACTTCGCAAAGATACGGTGCATGCAAGTTTTGAGACAGTATCGATGAAGGTGAGGTGAAATTTATGTTTGGGGTTTGTATATGCGTACGACGACATAACGACAAGATCAGCTTGATATCGTTCGTCCAAGCCATGGATGGTCACAAGTAAAAGTCTAGTATCGTCGAGTTCATCGACGCTTCATACAACGATCGAGATTTTTTTTATTTTACCCAATGAGAGTAACGCCACCGACAATGTCTTGTCAATGTTGCTCAATCTGTGCAGCCCCAAGTTACGGTGACCATCTGCGGTAGTTCTAAACCCAATCCCCGGTCTGTCTGGAGGACCTTGCTTACTGAAAGAAGTGTACTCTTATTCAATTTGCATCCAAACACAACGATGCTCATGCTGAGAGCGCGTAAAATTTCAGACGATCAGTAAAAAAATAATTTTTGTTTTACGCAATTCCTCAATGATTGATATAATTTAATTTGAATGTCCAGAACTTCCGACTGCTTGTGATACTCGAGCAATCGTTTGTACTCGTCCGTACCAACAAGTATATCGTTTATACCACCGATCAATCGCTTTTGCCTGTTTGTATCAGCGAGTGTATCATTTCTACAGGCAATTAATCGTTTATACCCGTGCGTACGGACGAGTATATCATTCGTACCACCGAGCAATCGTTTGAACCCGTTTGTGCCACCGAGCAATCTTTTCTACCCATTCGTGTCGACCAGTATATCGTTTGTTCCATCGAGAAATTGTTTGTACCCGTTCGTATCGACAAGTATATCGTTTGTACCACCGAGCAATCATTTCTAGCCATTCGTATCGACGAGTATATTGTTTGTGCCGCTCGTATAGATGAGTACATCGTTTGTACCACCGAGCAATTTTTTTCCCGTTCGTATAGACGAGTATATCGTTTGTACCACCGTGCCATCGCTTGTACCACCGTGTAATCGTTTGTACCCGTGCGTACGGATGAGAATATCGTTTGTACCACCGAGCAATCGTTTGTGCCGCTCGTATCGACGAGTATATTGTTTGTGCCACCGTGTCATCGTTTGGACCCGTGCATTCGGACGAGAATATCGTGTATCCCCCGGGTATAATGATTATGTACACTATACCATAACTCAGGTGAAATCGAGGAGCGTCAACGTTGAAAATGAGAAGCAGCTGCTACAACGTGCTTTGACAAGAGTCCATTAAAAAGGCACCATCATGAAAGTAAAATTTTGCGATAAAGTGAGTTGAGAGTCAGCAAATTTAGGAGTGTTTTCTGAAAAGGACACACAGAAATGAACAGCTTCTGAATTACACAAAGAAATGGACAGCTGAAATATTTACCATATATCGAGAGAAAAATCCGAAGAGTGTCACCTGACGGACTATAACGATGAAGCCATTGCAGGTGATTTGTACGATCAAGAGCTTCTTAACGTTCAATTTCCCGATATTTATCTCATTGAAAAAGTATTGCAGCAACGTGGTAATCGAATGTTAGTATTACGATTGGGTTTCGATAAAACTCCCAATAACTGGATAAGCAAATCTGATTTGTAGCGAACAATGTAAATGTTTTAAATTTGATGACTCGTCTCTCGCTCTCTTTTTCTCTGCTCCTACCAGATGACAATGGTTGGTCTTTCTCTCACAAAGCGTCCACCGTTCTCTTCACCGCAGCAAGTGTTTTCCAGCTTAGGTAGCTTTTTCGTTTGCTTTTCATCCTGTAAAACCTCTCTCTCTCTCTCCCTCCCTCTCTCTCTCCCTCTCTCGCTCTCTCTCTCGCGCTCTCTCTCTATCTCTCTCTCTCTCTCTCTCTCTCTCTCTCTCTCTCTCTCTCTCTCTCTCTCTCTCTCTCTCTCATCTCTCTCTCTCTCTCTCTCTCTCTCTCTCTCTCTCCCTCTCCCTCTCCTTCTCTACCTCTCACACAGAAGAGTGTCAGAAGGGTGTGGGAAAAATTAGGTGATTCACCTAACTATAATGAGCTCTTCAGTTTCTCATTTGAAAAATCTATAAACCAATATATAATACACAACAGACAGACAGGGTTAATTACAAACGCCGATATTTACAGAACTTTCTACAATTGCTTGACAAGATTATTTACAATTTACAAGATTACATACTACGATTGTATTCTATAAGGCCCCCATGGTAGCGTTTTCATGGTTCCTGGTCATAATAAAGCAATTTTTGTCTCGTTGATGGTGTACCATTCATGCAACTTCGATCGTATGCATGATTGCAAGCCAGCCATTTCTGTCTGGTCATATAAGCATTTCGTATAATCCTCGAAGGTGATCGTTCTCGCCTCGATGTTACTTTTAACGCGCTTCACTTTCTTCGTAACGTCTTTACCACCGACTCTGACTGCATACATTTTTGCTCTGAGCCCTACGAATTCCGTCATTATCGGACCATTATTTTTATCTTTTAAATCCGGGAACTTTTTCGTTGGCAAGTGGTATATCATACCCATTGCTCCGCGGATACTCGCTCGTATCGGAACGATGAATATTACACTTTATGTCGTCATACACATCCTCACACTCACTGTTCTACATGAAACCATCCGTATCGGTATAGAAGGCTATATATATGTCTTTATACAGAAACATCATGTACTCATAATCAAAGTCATATAATCATGCCTTCGATATGTCGAGTATGGACATACCCGCATACATTGGATTATTGAATTGTACCTCGAGCTTGCATAATACGACAGTAAAATGGTGTTCTGAAAAAATCCTCCGGCTATGAAAATTTGGTTTGGAAACGATTGCTTCTGCACCGTACCTGCGGACCCACCATGTTAAAAGCTTAACGTCTACATGGTTGCGTACACATTCCATAGTATTCCCAAAAAGCGCATTATTCATCAATTTATAGGGATTATTTTCAAAGTCATTCTTTGCTTCGGCCCGAAACTGCGTATTGAGCTCGATATATGTTCGTAGCCAGGGTTTTTGGGAGAAGGGGAGTATTCTACGAGTATGATATTTAATAATTTTGAGAGCGTGTCGTACACACTGCTGTAGATTGCGATAATGAATAACATACCGTCCCTTGTTATGCACAGTTGCAAGCAGTTTTTTGTGTTACTGACCAGGTGGTTTATCATGTATTGAACAAAATGGGGAGTCCGTATGTGCATGGTGTAGACATCTCGGATACTCTCAGTCAACCGCAAGCATGTAACCGGCCAGTGAATCTAGCGCGATCAACGATGAACAGAATATCGACAAGTCATTGACCCATCGAAATTCACCATAGGCCGATGGTTGACAGATTTCCCATCCATACGAATTATTTAACAAATAATACCATGTCAACGTCGGTGAACAATTCGAAGTTAGCGGATGTATGTTTCAACATTGCATACCATGTGAAACGGGGGAGAGTACAGTAATAACTGGGGTCGAGCCTGTAACTGTCGATACAGCTATTGTGAAAGTTCTCAAAAACATCGACCAGTATCAAAAACATCGGTCTTCATGTACAAGTCACTATATTCCCTTAAGGTTTGAATAGAAAACCGCTCCCATACATTCTTGGCGTGAGCGTATTCGTTCTCACTCATAATGCCACGAGTCAAAGTACTGTAAAATGTATCGCGTAGCGATATGTGATAGTTTTCCAGTCTGTATGAATTATCGCTATACTCATTGAGGAAGACACCCTTTCGAGTTAATAGGATGAAATTGTCGGCAGGCATGCCATGAAATTGCGACCGTGACATTTTTAATGCATCCACTGTCAAAAATGAGGCCAGTTATCCAGACTTGCATTGAGGAATTTGTATGAATGGAGCGTAATTGAATCTTATGTGACTTATCTGCCGTTCGAACTATTTTTGTGAAAGAAATGTATTCCTCCTTGTTTATGGGCACCACGGTGGTTTTCCCCTTCGAATGCTGTGGTTAATTCCTTAATGATGAACTGCGCACCGTAGCCGGACAAATGATGAAAAACTGCGGATATGAAAAAAACTGTTTGTAATTCGAATTGTAATTAAAGTGGGCGGGACCTCTGTGACGCCTGGTCAAATGGCAATGATCACGAACACGTATGTCGTCTTCGGCAAATGGTTTCTTACATATATGGCAGTGAGAAGAGCTTCGGAATTTTGCCCACTTAACCGGAGTTAGAAGTACCATGGGAACATTATCCCATAAAATATCGTTGATGCGCAAAGCTACATTTTTAAAGTTTTCAACAAACCGTGGGATGCAATCGGCATCGAGATGGGAGTAGTATCCCGATAACGAATGGTCATACGAACAATGTAAATGGTACGCGAATGGTACTTCGTCCTGTTGCTGTATATTTTTTATCACAACCTTTGCCCAAACGCACTCAAGATTAGCATAAATCACAAATGGAAACCGCTCTTTTCGTTGAAAGTGTTCGAATGTTAGCCATTTGTCCGTTTCGTCAGGTAATCGAATGGCACAATCGTTTGATTTTCCACAATCCATCTCGTGGGATCCCAATGTAGCGTCCGTGTAAAAGTAGTGCAAACACCTGTAACAAAATGATGGAAGAAATTATATTATCGAAGTACATAATTATTCATATGTATATTCTGGAGTAGGCTTCTTTTTACTCACCGATGGCTGATGTGTTTTTTGCCGGCTGTTTTGCTCAGCTGCGCGCTCACGAGCCGTGATAATTTTTTTATTCATACAAACTGTCCCGCACTGTAGTCCGACGAATCCTCCACGTACAATAAATTGATGTGTTGGACCAGCTTTTGGTCACATATTCGAATCGGAATGATGCTTTTCTTTTCCGTTGTAAATACATTAATAGAAACGTTGTTTTGCGATACAAATGTCTTTATTCGATCGAGAGTGATGGGAAAAACAATGCCTTGAAGCTGCAGTACGATTGAGTAGTGTGGATATGATGCTACTTTGTCCACATTCTTTTTGGCTGGGTAAACAGCAGCGACCACTGACCACGCGAAACATGGGTTATCCCTTGACTTTATATTCACCACCACTTTCTTCAGGATTGATTCCCGTGACAAGGTAATTTAACAACCGGCACACGTCGGATGGTATCTGTGATGTTCGAAGTTAAGGCACGCGGGTATGTATACCGGTGCGGACAAAACACCCCGCTCGTCCATCTTGTTGATTTTGACGGGGAAAACCAAACCAGCCATCGTTTGTTGATGTAGGTGTTTTAAGATTGGTAGTGAGATGCGTCCCGGTTCTCTCGTTGTCACGAATCCGTAAGCTGGTGTGACTGGTGTGGTGTGTTTGGTCGATTTGTCATACTCCGATTTCCTGGTCTGATGTGGTTTGCACTGCAGTTCAATTTGGCAATACCCCAACGTCATAGCTCTTTTGGTGAGACTTTTTACCGTTTGCACACAACAACATATTCGGAAATCAGTTTTGAAATTCGCGATGCGGTTTTTACTCGTACGGTTTTTGAGAAGTCCTCCCAACTTGAGCTCAAAAATGTTCTGACGATCTAAATAAGACCACGCTCCAGCAGATGCAAAAATAAAAACCCCTCCGAAATACACAGCAAAAACACGCCAATCATCGCGTTTTCTAAAAATCGAATATTTAATCAACCAACCACCACAACACCCAATGTCTCCGAGACGCTATACGTACAATTATTGGGAACCGCAATCCGACTTCTGGGCACCATCCGATTGGAGGAGAGTACCGGCCAACATTCTCGACGAGTGGATACGTCCTGTTAAAGAGAATCACGAATCCGTGATAAAAGACGGTGGCGGTTATTATTTCTATCACCACGGGGTTGTTCACCCTGTTAACCAGCCGTACGAGGTGATCATTTACACCGATTCCTACCTGACGATGGGTTACGAGCGATACAGCTAAAATGCCACACGCACGCACACACACACACATACACACACACACACACACACACACACACACACACACACACACACACACACACACACCGGCGCGTGAGCGGTCGAGCGAGAGAGGGAGGGAGAGAGAGAGAGAGAGAGAGAGAGAGAGAGAGAGAGAGGCAGTGTACTTCCCGCACGATAATAAACATTTTGAAATGTATTCCACGGAATCATTTTCTATACCACTCGCCATCGAATGTAACAAGCCGCATGCTGATAAATAAAAACATTTATATGTCTTGTCGAAAATAATTTCTTTTTTGTTCAACCATCCCCCTACCCTATCCATGGTATGAGACCATCCCTACTGACGCGCAGCGCACCGAAACCTATTTTACCCACCATATCCGCGAATTCGAATCGCCTGACAAACAACGCTGCGATCACCGTCGGTATGGTAGTAACCTCACATACCTACCCCTCCGCTACCCTTACACGCCCGCACATATCGCCTCTGGCCGCCGCTACCCCCACGACCGATTCCCCAAAACTGCGCCCCCACCACCAATTCCTCATACGGCCCGGCCGAGACGGGCTGGCTCGCGAGACATCACGTATACACCTCCACCACGATGACGTCATCAGGCGTCTCTCCATAAACCTCCTTTACTACTACCGGGGATCAAACCCGCGTCGTCTGCACTCAGAGGCCGTACGCTGATATATCAACCGCGAGGCTCTTGTGACTGCAAACCTGCCTTACGTATACACACTTACGTATATACAACAACCTCAAAAAAAAAATCGCTGCATACCAATTGCATATTGTTTTTATGACCCCAAAGTATTATTGAAGACAAATGAAAACGATTTTTCCAAATTCCTAGAGTGGTGTTATCCCTTAAAGAAAAGAAATTGATTTTTTTATCGTTGTAAATGTATATCACCTCTTAAAGACTTTAAGGCGTCTGGCCATCTTGGCCGATCGAAAAATGGGTATATTGAGAAAAAAAAAACCCGAAAGGTTGGGCCGGAATATTTTTATTTTTTTACACAACGTCAGAAAGGGCTTTCAGAATAACGTTAATAAATTTCCGTTCAAAATATTAAAAAATGGTGCCGTTATGCACATTGTCCGGAGGCCCTCCGCACGATACGCGCGGTCGTTGTCCCAGCTGTTACCCGGTCATGTCACATCTGCAAAAAAAAATCAGCTCATTCGTGAGTAGTGTCGCTACAATGTAGCGTAGCGTTTTTTTCGACCATTAAAAAAATTATGGTGAGCCGAAGAAAAAAAATTGTATTTTTCACTGAAATGATGGCTCACTATAATTTTTTTAACGGTCGAAAAAAAACCGCGACGTTACATTGTAACGACACTACTCACGAACGAATGAGCTGATTTTTTTTCACATGTGACATGACCGGGTAACAGCTAGGACAATGACCACGCGTATCGTGTGGAGGGCCTCTGCGGCAATGTGCATAACGACGCTGTTTTTAATATTTTGAACGAAAATTTATTAACGTTATTCTTAAAGCCCTTTCTGACGTTATGTAAAAAAATAAAAATATTCCGGCCCATACTTTTGAGTTTATTTTTTATTTTTTAATATATCCATTTTTCGATCGGCCAAGGTGGCCAGACGCCTTAAAAGAATCTCGTACGTGTTAGCGAAAACCAGCAGAAAATTATAAAGCAACTCGCCCACTTCTTTCATGTTCACTATTTTGGACCATCGCTCGTTTGCCTATCTGAGATCTACACTTTCAAAGTTTGTATCCTCGATTTATATGTCTTTTTGCTATAGATGGTATTACCAATATTAGATACTCACGTCTTTCCATTTCGGAGATATGGATGTTACAATCTATTGTTTGAATCTTTATTTGTATGACTGCAGATAATCTTTGATTTTTGATTTGATTTGTATGATTTGTATGACTGCAGATAATCTGAATATACGTTCTCGAATAAATGAGCTCTCGAATAAATGATTCTTCAGTGTAATAGTTATTCAATTTAGTTATAGGTTGAAGGATAACATTTTGAATAATTTACAGTTCGTTACATTGAGTTTATAATTCTGCCATTTCGAAGTCTTTGTTGTTCTATATTTAGCCTTCCAAAGTTTTGACCCCCATCCCAATGTGAAATGTGTTGTACAAAATGCCGAAACACACTTATTCAATGTGAAATGTGTTTTGAAAAAAATGCCGATCGAGAAAGAAATTTTTTTTCCAAATTTTTGCTCGTCTTTAAAATGGTCAGCCGACTTCAAAGAATTTTTTTTATCATCCGACTATAATAGTCTTTTAGACAATTTAGTCAGCTTTAATTTGACCTTTTAACGAGCTCCGTACGATGATTTGGCGCGGAGTAATCGTCGATCAAAGCAAAAAAGTCCATTTTAACTTTGACAATCAATTACTCGAGAACTAATGATCGTACAGAAAAAAGTAGGGTTTTGCAAACCGCAAAATATTCTCTATGACATGCAATTGGGGGCTGTTGATAAAACATTTTTTTTTGTGTAATGATGTTGACTCAAAAAAAGTTGCAAATTTGCCAATTTAAGGATATTTGGAAAATTTGGTATATCTTTGGATATAATGCATGAACGAAGGGTATCGTCGGTAATGTTTTAACCTCGAAGTGTCCCCAAAAAAGCAAAGCGCTGCGATTTTTTTTTCTTAGTGCCCCGAAGGATTAAATTTATCGTTTCTGTAAAAAATCACCGTGTCAAGCAATTTTTCAATTTTTATTCATTTTTTCATATTCAAAATGTTTGTTTAGCAATAATGCGTAATTTATTCTTCAAAGACAACAATTACCAAGAAAAAATCGAAAAAAAATTCAAATAAAAAAATTCATATTTTTAGGGTAGTTTTGAAAAAAACTGTTTTTTGTGTTTGTTAAGGGGAGATTGTCTTTTTTTTCGCAAAATTTACCGCTTTTTGGGATTTTTTTTGTGAAGAAAGTATACAACGAAAAACTTCTGAAACTTGGCATATAGTTTTATTGATCTGTTTACTACATACAAAAAAAATTTTAAACAATTTCATCAAAAAATCCGCCTCCCACCCCCCTCGACGCGCGATGGTCCTTTTTTGATGGTGTGCACGATTACAGCCTTCACGTTCATCCTGCAACAAAAACCCAAAAAGCATTTTACTTTAGACACATATAGCTATCGTTCGATGAAGGGAAAAAAAAATTGACGATTTGGTGACGTTTTGAACTTGAAGTATCGATTTTTCGAAAAAAATTGATCGATTTTTTGTTATAAATAAAAAAACTATTAAACGTATTGCTTTTTTGCTTCATCAAACGATAAAAGGATGTCAGCTGAGCATTCCGTCCAAATTTGAAGGCAATCGGTTGAATAGTTTTTGAGAAATCGTGCACACCATCAAAAAAGGACCATCACGCGTCGAGGGGGGTGGGAGGCGGATTTTTTGATGAAATTGTTTAAAAAATTTTTTGTATGTAGTAAACAGATCAATAAAACTATATGCCAAGTTTCACAAGTTTTCCGTTGTATACTTTCTTCACAAAAAAATTCCCAAAAAGCGGTAAATTTTGGGATAAAAAAAAGACAATCCCCCCTTAAGAAAGTGTATTTCAACGATTGAAGCGGCAAAAAAATTTCAAGATTTGTGTGAAGAGAATCAGTCGACAGTAGGGAGGTATATCAACAACAAAGGTGGTTGGACTGGTAAAAAAAATTGACTAATTTTTTTTTGACAAAAGGAGATTATCGTTAACACGTGAAAAAAAATTTTGAAATTAATTTTTTTTACATTTGAAAAAAAAATTCAAAATTAAAAAAAAAATTTATTAATGTTTTTTTAAATAAAAAAATTCATTTTTTTTCACGTGTTAGCGATGATCTCCTCTTGTCAAAAAAAATTTAGTCGATTTTTTTTACCAGTCTAAACCATCTGTTGTTGATATACCCCCCTACTGTCGACTGATTCTCTTCATACAAATCTCGAACTTTTAATTTTTTTGCAGCTTCAATTGTTGAAATACACTTTCTTAACAAACACAAAATAGTATATTACGACCCTAGGCCCGAAAGTTGGATTTCCTGGCATGTGCGATATAAAGGCCGAGGCGAAGCCGAGGCCTTCATATCGCACATGCCAGGGCATCCAACATTTGGGCCGTGGGTTGTATACTATTTTTCTTGATCCCGTAGCCGAAAGTACGGGCCTAATTAATGTATGTAATTCCGTGCAATTAATGCTGTCAGCTGTCATCTGTTGGCTGTCAGCCGGCCATCTCGTGAAATGCAATGAAGCTGCCGTTCTCGCAGGGAGGCGAGCGAAAGGGGGGGGGGGATGCCCGCCCGACTTTTGCAAGGCCGAGGCGAAGCCGAGGTTTTGCTGGTCGGGGCGGGCATTGAAAACATCAAGATGAAATAAAACCAACATTACTAACATAAACATCAAATCAACGAACCAAGAACCTTCTGATGAGGATTCTTCCATTTTTTTTTTCGACACTTGAACGAAATTCTTCGCGAGACCACGACACGACTTTGACAGGAGCGAGCACAAGATAAAAGAACAACGTGCATACGTAAATATCGCCGGCCGCGAAAATCTTGTCAGAGCGAGCGGTCGTCAGCCGGCCACGAAAAATGCTCTTCCCAGCCTGAAATGCGGCCGGAAAGTGCGTACTTTCGGATAGGGGAGCAAGAAAAACAGTTTTTTTTCAAAACTACCCTAAAAATTTGAATTTCTTCTTATTTGATTTTTTTTATAATATTTAAAAAAAAATTTCTTCGTAGTTGATGTCTTTGAATAAGTAAATTATGCATTATTGCTAAAAAAACATTTTGAAGATGAAAAAATAAATATAAATCGAAAAATTGCTTATTACGGTGATTTTTGACAGAAACGATAAATTTGAACCTTCGGGGCACTAAGAAAAAAAATCGCAGCGCTCTGCAACTTTGAGGGGTTTTTGGGGACACTTCGAGGTTAAAACATTACCGACGATATCCTTCGGTCATGCATTATATCCAAAGTTATACCAAATTTTCCAAATATCCTTGAATTGGCAATTTTTTTCAGTCAACATCATATCTCAGAAAAAAATGTTTTATCAACAGCCCCTAATTGCATGTTATAGAGAATGTTTTGTAGTTTCCAAAACTCTACTTTTATTTTCTGTACGATCATTAGTTCTCGAGTGAATTGATCATCAAAGTTGAAATCGACTTTTTTGCTTTGATCGACGATTACTCAGCGCCAAATCATCGTACGAAGCTCGTTAAAAGGTCAAATTAAAGGTGATTAAATTGTCTAAAAGATTTTTATAGTCGTATAATAAAAAAAAAATATTTGAAGTCAACAGGCCATTTTAAAGACGAGCAAAAATTTGGAAAAAAATTTCGTTGATTTTCGGATGATTACAAAAAACCACCCACGCTAAAAAATGTACAATCCAGATCTGAAAACTAGATACTTGAAGCTATAATTTCTTTTTTTAATTTTCTGTACGCCCATTTTTCTCCGAGTTATTCCTTGTTGAAAATCAGCCAAAAATTCGGAATTTTTTAAATATCTCTTAATTTGTGTGAGTAATGCATTTTATTTGTACATTTTATTATTTTGTTTTTTACAGTTACAAAGAAGCAATTTTGGTGCCGCGACAAAAAGAAAAGTGGTCGTCAGCAGCAGCCGCAGCGGCAAGAGCCACGCGAGGGAGCCCAAGGGCGCGAGAAGGACAGACCATCGAAAGAACAGCCGTTGAAGTCATATTTGCATCACATGATGATTCACAATAATACATCCAAATGAAGCAAAGTTATTCTCACGCGAATATGCATGCAGTGAATTCATCAGACTAGCACATTTGGCTCACGAATATCTAACAATAAGTGAGTGCATATGGGGCTCATATGGGTGTCACGGCGTGAAGAAACTGTAGTGCTCATATGGGGCGTATATCAGCGGCATGGCGTGACGGAACTATGCTCTGCTCATACGGAGCTCATATTAGCGGCATGGCGTGACGTAACTATGCTGTGCTCATATGGAGCGCATATGAGTGTCATAGCGTGAAAAATAAAAAAAATAAAAAATATTGATAAAAAAAATTGGTAGGATTATTATTATCCCCATATGCTTTATTTATGTTCCTGCCTATATGATAAATGAATTAAAAACGTAATCTGCCTAGTTAAATTTTGTACCTACCTACGGTTTGAACCACGTCTTCTAATCCGAGAGCCGAGCGCGCTACCTAACCAGCCATTCTAGCACTTGTGCAAATTTTCTTTGTGTCTGCCTATTTGTATCATTCTGGATTTGGATACATATCGCCGTCATATTGCGCTCATCGAATGTATCACTTACAAGGAGAAGGCAGAGCCTGGATGTCGCGAATGGGGTCCTCCTTTCGCGTGGTGAAAGTTGAAGACCTCCGAATTAACGTCGTTTTTGAATTTTGTTCCAATAGGCCTTATTTGCTGAGATATCGCGATGTGAAAATTTGGGAGTTTCGGCTCGTGTGTAGACTACGTTGAGCGTTGGCGTTTGAGACAAGAGCGGCCGTAGCTAATACGGTATGACGACTGACTGGCACTCTGAAAGTTCATGGTTCGCGTCCCCATGCTTTGTTTAAATTAAATTTTTATTTTAATTTTATAATCTCTTATAAGACTTTGCAGGTAAAGAAGTCAATTCGAAAATATGTATTACTAGTTTTATTCATCTATTACATTAAAATAATTAATCCAATTATGAAGTCACAATTACATACCAAAATAATATTGTATAACAAATAATTAATCTAATAATCACGTCACAATTACAAAGCAAAATAATATGGTATAAAAAATAAATAATTAATCTTATTCACACTTGCAATTTTCGCGGCAGGTAATTATTCTGATTCTTCTTCTATCAGATCAGTATGTTGACAAATTGGAGGGTGGAAACCGGTGTAAAAGCAAGGGAAGCACAAAGGCTTACGACACCACGAACATAAAATGAACGTAAAACCACCGCAACCACATTTAACCTTAAAGATTCTATCAGGAAAGCATATTTGAAGATATATATCTTCAAATATGCTTTCCTGTGAATTAGATTCATTATTTATTTTTTATATCATATTATTTTGCTTTCTTATTGTGAAGTGATTATTAGATTAATTATTTGTTATACAATATTATTTTGCTATGTAATTGTGACTTCATTATTGGATTAATTATTTTAATATAATAGATAAATAAAACTAGTAATACATATTTTCGAATTTTCTTATTTACCTGCACATGTAAAGTCTTATGAGAGATTAGAAAACAAAACAAAAAATTGAATTAAAAAAAACCATGAGGACGCGAACCGTGAACTTTCAGAGTGCCGGTCTGTCGTTTTACCGTAAGAGTTACAGCCGCTCTTGTCTCAAGTGTCAACGCTCAACGTACTCTACGCGCGAGACGAAACTCCCAAATTTTCAAATCGCGATATCTCAGCAACTAAGGCTTGTTGGAACAAAAATAAAAAAACGCCGTTAATTCGGAGGTATTCAAATTTCACCACGCGAAAGGAGAACCCGATTTGCGACATCCAGGCTCTGCCTTCTCCTTGTTAGAAATATGCATATCGCCGTCATAGAATGTATCACAAAAACACGCATGTCGCCGTCATATTGCGCTCATGGGATGTATCATTGAGAAATATGCATATCGCCGTCATATTGCGCTCACCGAATGTATCACTGAAAACATGCATATTGCCGTCCTGGAATGTATCACTGACAAAATATACATATCGCCGTCATATTACGCTCAACGAATGTATCACTTAGAAACATGCATGTCGCCGCCATGTTGCGCCCATCGAATGTATCACTGACAAACGTGCATATCACCGTCATATTGCTTGCATGGCATGTCTACTACCAGTGCTAACCCAGTGAATTCATCAACACAGTCATTGGATGACTTCCATATGACGTAAAATGTGCAGATATTAATTGTGGACACTTGAGCACAGCGATATGGGTTCAACATGCTTCAAACGTACGATGCATTTGTAAACGACATATTGAGATCAAAATGTTTTGTACATTCACTATACTAAATGAGTTCACGGCTTTGCATCATGACATGTAGCCAATATGCTGTAAAACTTGCTTCATCAATTGTATGCACGGCGTGATGATCACGACTGTCTATCTGGGTTTGATCCCCAGAAAAACTTACCCAGATTCCCCGGCAGGTCCCGCACAACCGGTTGAGCCTAGAGGGCCTATAGATCCCCAATTCGGCTCTCTGAGGAATAATGCACCGTCGGACGCTCGACCGTTTTGTCGACCGCTCGAAGTGTATAAGTGGCTGTAGAAATCGTAATACTCCCATTTTTTCAATAAAATCTTAACATAACTTTATCGAAGAATTAGACTATCGTAATAAGCAAAGTAAAATAGTTTGTTTAAGAAATTCACATCTAAATGATCCATTTTATTTATATAAACCGTGGTACAATTTCAGAAACGTGCAAATTTTTGCGTCTAGACATTGCCGCGCCATTGATATTTCACAAATATTTTCAGCCGTATTATTCAATCGCTTCATTCCCGAGTTTAACTTAGGCTACATTTTTCCACGGGGATTTATGTTAAGTACGTGAAGAAAATTTGCGGGCGTGCAATAGCTTCGTGTCTGATTACTTCGAACAGGAATTCATATTCACTTACTTTGAAAGCACGTCACATCGCAAAGCGATTCATGTCACCGCAATGCAATACACCAAACACATGTTAGGCAATTTGATTATGTTGCTTTCAAATCAATTTGATTACATATAGATTATGAAATACTGTCGTTAAAGTTAAAGAGCAAGAGCGAAGCAATTGCTCGGCGTTTAAAAAAAATTCATTTCAAAATGTACCCTTAACACTAAAAACGAAATGTTGTCGATAGCACTGTGTGTGCAATAATATAATCCCCTTTAGAATGCAGGAAACGTTATCGAATTCAGCGCTTATGAGTGAACGGTAATTTAAACGTCAGTAAGGGCTTCGACGGTGTCAATACATTGTAAGTATGTATGCATCTGCAATAAGAAATTCAATAGCATTCGTCGGCCGCCTCCGTCATTATTTTTCTTTTTATTGTGTCGACGTGCATGAGGTTTTGCTCCGACACGTGCTAGCGTGTAGACGCCGCGAGTCAGAATTTGATGGGACTTAAAATCGAGATGGACGTACTCCAGCCCTATTATAAAATCAATGAAATCTTGATGAGCTCCATCGGACAATGGCCATACCAGAGCAGACGAGCGAGATATGGTTTTATGACTCTCTTGCTTATTCTATTCGCGAGTCAATGTGTTCCTCTAACAACAGCTACAGTGAAATATAGGCATGACCCGGAGCTCTTTCTCGAGTGTGTTCCCTGTATTATTGTTTTACTTATATGCTTCGCAAAATTGATAAATTGCATAGTGAACTCAAATAAGGTGAGAATTACAAAATCGAAGTTTATTCACGGGCAGAATCATCTATTGATTAGTACCGTGTTCACGTTGACGCGCAGATGCGAGCGTTGTTGAATAGTATGGCTAAACATTGGAAAGCGTGGGCTCACGATCCAGAAATCGCGGTTCTCCATGAATACTCAGAGACTGGAAGAAGGATGACAATCACGTACGCAGGTTGAACGAAAAACGACAGAACAATTAAGTGTTTGGAGATTATAATATTTTATAAGGAATGGAATAATTGTTACCTATAGTTACAATATATTCGGCCGCTTCGATCTTCTTGTTACAACCGATAGTGCCAAAAATTATTGACGTTATTTTGTACAATGGAACGGAACCAGGAGCATTCCCATTTCCGGTTTATTACTATGGATTTGATGAACAGAACTATTACTTCTATATCATTGGCTATATGTACATATGCATTTCTATGGTTATTGTAATCCTCATAGCTGGAGATACAATGTTTATTGTTCACATATATCACTGTTGTGGAATATTCGCCGCTGTAGGGTATGACTTTTGTCTTGTATTAACTTTTGGATATATTTGATCATTCTCTCTCTCTCCCATCCCCCTCTCCCCCGTCTCTCTCTCGCTCGCTCCTAATTGTCACTATTTTCCTAGACAAAAATTGGAGCGAGTAGATGAATCTAAAAGGTCAAAAGAGGGAAGGCATTCGGCTTCACAGTATCTGGCCGCCTGCATCGATCGACACAACGAAGGCATTGAGTAAGATCGTGTGCAATGGTGGATTCTTTCGAAGGAACAGATCACGTTAATAGCAACTTTAACTTCGTCAGATTCGCAAGACTCATCGACGCGGCATATTCGGGATGTTTTTTATTCGTTGTGGGATTGAACATGCTAATCATGAGCACGACCGCACTTCAGGTATAATCGTTTTTTCGAATTAGATATTGATTTAGCTGACTTCTCCTATTCTATACAGATCCTCTCGAAAAACGATCAACTTCAAGATACCATACGATTAATAGTTTTTGTTGGCGCTCAATTGGTTCATTTATTCATTGAGACCTATTTTTCGCAAATATTGATTGATCATAGTATTGGTGTTTGCGGTTGTATGTAAGTAAAAAACGGTTTGCAAAGGAATACACGTTCAAGGAGTGTTTAAAAAGAAATATTTATCATTATCCAGCCAAAATGGAAAATGGTACGAGACTTCTCTTAAATCACAGCAGCTTATACAGCTTATATTGTTGCGGAGTATAAAACCTTGTGAAGTGACAGCAGGCAAAATTTGTGTCATGTCCATTGAAACTTTCGGAACGGTCAGAACTATAGATTTTTTTCCATTCACTCTTATTCACGATTAGTGTCTAAAATTAGTCGTGTAACATTATTATATTGAAGGTCGTCAAAACATCGGTATCGTACTTTACGCTGCTGCGTACTATGCAGTGACCATCCACCTCCAAGAACTCGACTATCTGATCTGAGAATATCTGCACGCATTAGGATAATAATCACGGTTACGAGGAATCTCATTATGAACTTATTGCGTTCAGATTCTATACATTTTAATATAATTTGTTCACTCTTGACTCTGCAGGAAAACTTTTTCAACCGTTCTTTTCCTCGCAGGCTGCGTGAATCCTGATCACACTTTGCTATTCACTATCGAATCGTGAACACTTAACTACGTGACCGAGTATCCGAGTGACCCGATTGACAAATTTGGAAACAAATGGTCGTTGTGCATTTAACGAGCTCTGAATATTAAATAAAACTTTATGTCAAGTTGATGAACATTAATGTAAATGACCATTGCAAAACGTCCATTTCGTAGGGAAAACACATGCACATACAACCAAATTGGATGACAAATGTAGGTAGTTCGAACTCTGAGCAAAATGTCTGGCTGGTGGTTCATCCTGCGCCCTCTTTGAGGATGCTACGCGGCGCTGGTGCTGTGCACGGAGCCGAAAGTCGATCATTGTCAAGCCATATCATAATAAAACCACTGTTCGAATGACAATAAATAATAATCATTTCTAAGGAAAACCATAACTCTTTGTAAGGTTATTTGAACAACAATGTAATTGTAATTTGTAATTGAACAACAATGTTTTCGAGACGATTTTTCATCAATTGGCGCACTTTTTAAAGTTTCTCAAAGATTTTACAAGATTAATGATAACTGCTATACCTATCGATGTGAAACATGAGAAATCACATTCCAAAATGTTCGCCAGTTCCCTAACTACGGGCCGACGATGCGTAGTGGCGGCTCTTGTTCGGAGCACCGTGATACAATGGGTAGTTATAGCTCGCTCAGAATACAATTCAATGTTGCTTAAACTAAATAAGCTTAGAAGATTAATACATTTTGTACTCGGGCAGGTGCTTCCTCGAGGATTCGGTCTGGAGTGTGATTGCGCGACACGCGCACATATTTCTTGTACAAAAAATCCACACCTATATAGAAATATGTCCGTTCGATGTCTCGCCATTGGAGCACTGAAAAACAAGCGGCCACGTACTGGTACATTTGCGTCTTGACCATTTAAAAAAAGAATGATAAAATTGCTATAACGGAAAAGTTTAATATTTACATTATACAATTCTGAATTTCTTAAAGTCTGAAAAATCTGAAAATTGAAAAATTGAAAATTCAAGGAAAGACATTCGTTATAGTAGTTAATCAAGAAATTAAGCAGTCCGGGCGATAAATGAGTTGAACATTTTATAACGCCTTGAATGTCTCGCTATTTGTACGTCTACCTTATTTACTATCCATAAGTTGGCAATTCATTTTTGCCGTGATTCGTGATCGTTTCAAAAGACGATTGGATTCAACTCGCAACTGTTGAACTGTCAAAAGAATTCCAAAATGGTTTCATGTCTCAAATTCCTAATAGAATGGAAAGATCTTCGGAACAATATCCAAAGATTGGACAAAGAAGCAGAACTGACACGATTAATCTATTTTGTTGCCACCCGGAAAATTCAGGTAGGCTAACAGCTTGACACAACGGAACAATTGGCGCACTTTTTAAAGTATCTCAAAGATTTTACAAGATTAATGTTAACTGCTATACCTATCCATGTGAAACATGAGAAATCACATTCCAAAATGTTCGCCAGTTCCCTAACTACGGGCTGACGATGCGTAGTGGCGGCTCTTGTTCGGAGCACCGAGATACAATGGGTAGTTATAGCTCGCTCAGAATGCAATTCAATGTTGCTTAAACTAAATAAGCTTAGAAGATTAATACATTTTGTACTCGGGCAGGTGCTTCCTCGAGGATTCGGCCTGGAGTGTGATTACGCGACACGCGCACATATTTCTTGTACAAAAAATCCACACCTATATAGAAATATGTCCGTTCGATGTCTCGCCATTGGAGCACTGAAAAACAAGCGGCCACGTACTGGTACATTTGCGTCTTGACCATTTAAAAAAAGAATGATAAAATTGCTATAACGGAAAAGTTTAATATTTACATTATACAATTCTGAATTTCTTAAAGTCTGAAAAATCTGAAAATTGAAAAATTGAAAATTCAAGGAAAGACATTCGTTATAGTAGTTAATCAAGAAATTAAGCAGTCCGGGCGATAAATGAGTTGAACATTTTATAACGCCTTGAATGTCTCGCTATTTGTATGTCTACCTTATTTACTATCCATAAGTTGGCAATTCATTTTTGCCGTGATTCGTGATCGTTTCAAAAGACGATTGGATTCAACTCGCAACTGTTGAACTGTCAAAAGAATTCCAAAATGGCTTCATGTCTCAAATTCCTAATAGAATGGAAAGATCTTCGGAACAATATCCAAAGATTGGACAAAGAAGCAGAACTGACACGATTATTCTATTTTGTTGCCACCCGGAAAATTCAGGTAGGCTAACAGCTTGACACAGACATGTAAGCTTTTTTCGTAAACTAATGATGGTGAAGCAATGTCAGAATACTAAGAAGTTTCCAGAAGCTATTTGTCAGCGAAGTAATGCTCGATCTATTATAGTCTACAGCCGCTATCGTTGGTATTAGGTGCTTTATAACATTTCATAATTAACACATTCTGATTGTCGGGTCATTTACGTACATCTTCGCCCGTTTGCTATGACTGACCAGATCGTGAATTATTGTAATCTGAGAATTATGATTTAACGGTCCTGACAAAGTTTTTTCTTGTGAACCATCACCCTCTTTGATTTGCATTGAGATTATTATTATTTATCAATAAAATTATCACTTCTTCGCATTCTACGATGTAGAATAATGACATTCGAGAGGAAAAATTATGTTGCCTTATTCGGCGTTGTTGAATCTGTTTTTCATTTTTTGAAATATATGTACTGTTATGCACACATCCGAAAATTTGAAACATTTTGTTCCTTTACTCGTGATGAAATGCATTTTCTTTCGAAGTCATGGTATTGAGGAATCATTACGAGAAATCACATTCACATGCTAAACTTGAAGGCAACAGTGATTCAACGCCATTGGTTGGCGTACCGAGCGATAAAATTATCGAGGAAACGTTTGATTAATCAGGCTCATATGATGTTAGTAGATGTATTAGGGCGGTTCTAACTCCGGGATCTCAGGGGGCAGCGGGATAGGGGTGTCCAGCGCGTGGGAGCTAAGTGCGGCGGTACGGCGGAGCGGCGAGGGGGTCGCCGGACGCGTGCGACGTCACAGGGTGGCCTCTGTGAAGGGGGGGGGGGGCGGTGGTCCCTGGAGCGACTAGTGGGAGGGGGAAGCTGCCGTCGATGAGAGGTGTGTGTGTGTGTGTGTGTGTGTGTGCGCCTACAACAGCCATATATGGGTCGGAAAATTTTCGATAATGTGAAAACGCTAGGCGCCACACGAAGGGCGGCCTTTAAAGCACATTATTTATGACATACAGCTGGTTCCATTCCGAAAGACAATGTCAATTGCCTCCACTTTGTCGCAAAGCTCGCCGACACTCGAGACAGGTCCTGACAGGTTCCTTGGAAAAAGTATAATCTTTACAGATCGAAGGCTGTGACCGCGGATGGACCGCTTGAGCGCAGCTGCACTCTTGAAAAAAGTTTCAATACAGCGTGGTCTTGGTTCCATTCCGAAAGATAATGTCAAGATGTTTGCATGCGAGTCCACCCACTACCAGTGCAGCCAAATCGCGCACAAAAGTTACCTCCTTTCTAGTCTCTTGCGCGCCCATCACACAATCATAGTAGCGCGTGTCCGTGAGCGAGCGACGCTCGGACACCTTCGGAAAGAGCCGAGCGCTGGCGAAGTTTCCTGACTGCGCCGTCGGCAGCTACACCAACACACTGATGCTGAGCACGATCTTGTGCGGCCAAGCCAAAACTAAGGCTTCGAGGGAAAAAGCAATACCCGTGAAAAATTGGCCGGCGCTTAAGATGCGGCCAACGCTTGGTACGATATTTAGCACCAACCACTAATACCCAGTGTTGGACCTTTATAAGGGCCAATGATTTGGCCATGATTCCGCCAGTGCTCATTTGAAGCATGGCAAACCAACGAACATCCAACATCGGGCCAAATATCGATTACCAACTCTCAGCCAACTATTGGGTCCCAGTGTTGGCCTTGAACATGGGCCAATCGGTTGATCATGGGTTTGCCAGTCTCGAATTGAAGCTCGGCACACCATCGAAGAGCCAACGCTGGTCCGGTACTAATTAATGACCGTCGGCCAATTGTCGGGGCGAGCGCAAGCCTTGAGTCTGAGCCAATCGTTTGACCGTGGTTTTGCCAATGCTTATTTTTAGCATGGCATTTTTAGCATGGCTCATAATGACTGTTAGCTGAAATTCACTTTATTAAAAATAAAATTGATTTATACTAAAGTTTTGTGGTGTATTAAAAAAAATGCCGAGTTATTATGATAGTTTTAAGAAACGTCTAGTGTTAAAACGACGACAAAAATTAGAAAACTCTTTACAGCAGGTTAGGATCAGAGGCAGCGAAACAAAAAGACAAGTAGATAGTGAAACAAATTTGGAAACATTCCACGAACCAGTGATTGTGCATAACGATGATAGTGAATCTAATAATTCTTTCGATGAGCAATTATCGAGCACAGAAACGTGTGAATCTGATCGATTGTTGGCTAAGCATTGGGTTGTTTTCACAGCCCTACACTGGGCCAACACTAGCCCGAATATTGCGCCAACAATATGAAGCCGACCTTAGCCCTACTATGGGCCGTTGATCACGCCAACCATCAGCCAGTGATCGTGATCTCTTTAGCCCAATGTTGGGCCAATACCCGGCCAACTGTTAGGATTTCCAGTAAGCCTACTATTGGCCAATCGTACATCCCAGCGTTGGGCCGAAAATCACTCCTACCGTGGCGCAACACTGAACCGGTAGTGCTGCCGTTCATCGGCCAATGGTAAAATGTGATTGGCATGACGCTGGCTCGAGGTTGGGTCGGTTGCGACGATTTTCACGGGCCCAATGTTGGGCCAATACCCGGCCAACTGTTAGGATTTTCGGTAAGCCTACTATTGGCCAACTGTACATGCCAGCGTTGGACCGAAGAGATCACTCCTACCGTGGCGCAACACTAAGCCGGTAGTGCTGCCGTTCATCGGCCAATGGTAGAATGTGATTGGCGTGACCCTGGCTTGAAGTTGGGTTGGTTGCGTCGTTTTTCACGGGACATGAGCACGACTCGCGCGTGACGTTACCCGACGGCACGCGCGAGGCTTTCAGATGATTTCAATGCTTATTTAGCTCTTCATTCTCTGCGTTATTAATGTATAAAAAAATATATCGCGCACTCTGATCGCTTATTTTTTTAGTATATACGTTAATTTAAAAATAATAATAAATCTAAATTACAACTTATTTATCTTCTAAAAAATTGCTTACACTTTACTCACACTCGCCCTTATGCCAAATAAATTATAATTCATAAAAGTAAGCGGAAATATATTTATATTCGTATTATTATATTAATTCTCATACTTTCATCAAGCGATAAAGCATTATCCCCAAAAACAAGCCAATCATCCATCCGGCCGCGAATCGTCAGTACCAGAAACTGCCCATATTTTACAAGCGATGAGATGGTCCCATTGGTAGCGTTCCTGGCTTCGGTCCGCAGGGGCGCGGGATCGTTCCCCGCGCTCAGTATTTTTTAAATGTATTTTATCATTACTATTAATTCTTATTTGATTAGTTATTTTTATTCGTTATCATTATTCATTTTATTAGTTATCTTTTAGTGTCGAAAAATTTATCGCGCATTCAGACCGCTTATTTTATTAGTTTGTACGTTAATTTAAATGTAACAATAAATCTAAATTACAACTTATTTATCTTCTAAAGAATTGTTTGCGCTTTACTCACACCCGTCCCTAGGCCAAATAAATTGTAATTCATAAAAGTAAGCGGAAATATATTTATAGTCGTATTATTATATTCATTCCCGTCAGTTACGATTCGCGGCCGGATGGATGATTGGCTTGTTTTTGGGGATAATGCTTTATCGCTTGATGAAAGTATATGAGAATAAATATAATAATACGAATATAAATATATTTCCGCTTACTTTTATGAATTACAATTTATTTGGCATAGGGACGGGTGTGAGTAAAGCGCAAACCATTTTTTAGAAGATGAATAAGTTGTAATTTAAATTTATTATTACATTTAAATTAACGTACAAACTAATAAAATAAGCGGTCAGAGTGCGCGAAAAATTTTTGGACACTAAAAGATAACTAATTAAAATAACAATGATAACTAATAAAAATAACTAGTCAAATAAGAATTGAGAGTAACAATAATTTTAAAAAAGCACTGAGCGCGGGGAACGATCCCGGGCCCCTGCGGACCGAAGACAGGAATGCTACCAACGGAACCATCTCAGCGCTTGTAAAATATGTGCACTTTCTGGTACTTACGATTCGCGGCCGGATGGATGATTGGCTTGTTCTTGGGGATAATGCTTTATCGCTTGATGAAAGTATGAAAATTAATATAATAATACGAGTATGAATATATTTCCGGTTACTTTTATGGATTACAATTTATTTGGCATAGAGACGGGTGTGAGTAAAGCGTAAACAATTTTTTAGGAGAGAAATAAGTTGTAATTTAGAGTTATTATTATATTTAAATTAACGTACAAACTAATAAAATAAGCGGTCACAGTGCGCGATGAATTATTCGACACTTAAACTTTTGACTGTCAATGACACACATATGGGCAAAAAAAGTCGTGCCATTTTTGTGTCATGACACACATGTGGGCATTTGAAAAAAAAAACATATTTCTACTACAGCGATTTGACTATAATTTGGTAAATCATAGGTTTTGAGGTCACTGAAACGGAATTTGAAATCAGATTTCCAAAATTCAAAATGGCGGATCCAGTATGGCGGACGCAAATTCAAAAAATGGTTTGATTCCGACGAAAGTGAGTGTTTGAGGGTTTTTGAGGTCGCTAAGTCCGAATTTGAAATCAGATATCTAAAATTCAAAATGCCGGATCCAATATGGCGGATTTAAATCCGAAAAATGGTTCGATTGCGACGAAAGTGAGTGTTTGAGGGTTTTTGAGGTCGCTAAGTCCGAATTTGAAATCAGATATCTAAAATTCAAAATGCCGGATCTAATATGGCGGACGTAAATCCGAAAAATGGTTCGATTGCGACGAAAGGAGGTACCGTGTGGTTTTTGAAGTCGCTGAAACCGAATTTAAAATCGGATTTCCAAAATTCAAAATGGCGGATCCAATATGGCAGACGCAAATTCGACAAGTAGTTTGATTTCGACAAAAATTTGTATCTTTAGGATGTCTATGGTCGGGAATTTCGAATTTGTGTCCTAACTTCAAGTATCTGACGCTCGGATACAATATGATGAATAAAAAATTAGCAAATAATGTATGACAATTTATCCATAGTAACAAATGTAAAAAAATACTTTTTTGATTTTATATTCCACTCTCTGCCGAACTCAGAGCCACGAATCGAGGACGTGGCGGTTATTGATTCCGATTATGTATTTTTCTTGTACTTCTTATGCTTGCTGTATTTTCATTTTTTTATGTGCTTTTTGTATTTTTTCAAATTTCTTGTTACTATTCATTTTTTCTCGTATTTCTCGTATTTAATTTCTTTCGTATTTTGCAACTTAAAAAATTTGTATTTCTTTTGTAGTTTTAATTTTTTTTTATTTTAATTTTATTCTTTTTGTTGTTGTCTGTATCTATGGTTTTTTTCATTCTTTGTGGATTTTTTTTTCATTAATTTAGATCTCTTATTTTATGTTTGGACAACAAATGAAAAAGAATTTCGGTATTTCACCTGATCTTACCGTTATTCGCTGTACTTTTTCAAGCAAGGTACCGCACACAGTGGAACGTTACCACAATCTTTGCACATAAGGAATGTTGCCTTCCTTTGTTTTTTGGAATAACATTCAGTGCAACGCTTTCTTATTTACTTATCGTCTGAAATATAGAATGGATAGTGTCTTCGTGACGAATGCAGAGGATTTTTCGGTTTACAGACATACTCTTTAGATTATGTGTATTGATCACAATGATCTTCTAACAGCTCTGTTGCCAGTGCACAACGAAAGTATAGAGAAGTCATTTTTTTCAAGTCATTTTAGAGATAATTATAGACGACGGAAGCATTATAAATTGCAGGATCGAATAAATGAAAGTATAATTCGTGATGCCACTTGACGGTCGTGTGAATTGTTTCGTAAGAAGAAATAGACTGATCTGTTTTGTCTACATTTCCCATATTATTATTATAAGAAATAACAACATTTGGCTTCATGATCTGTTTCTTGGTGAGCTTAGTCTTTAGTGCACGTCAAAATTCTCGCTAGACATTCACATTGTTTATATTATTATTAATATTATGTTAAAAGATGTCTCGCACTTAGTCGCTCGAATTCAAATCAACTCAATCATACTAAAACTGAAAACCTTTCCTGTCATATTGGAGCTACCATTTTGAATTTTGAAAATTAGATTTCAGATTTGCATCCAGCGACCTCGAAAACCCTGAGGTACTCACTTACGTCGGAATCAAAACATTTTTTAAATTTGCGTCTGCCATATTGGATACGCCATGTTTAATTTTGTAAATCATCTAATTTTCGCCTGACTGCGAAGGGGTTAAAGGAAACTAATTAAAATAATAATGATAACTAATAAAAATAACTAATCAAATAAGAATTAATAGTAATATTAAATTTTAAAAAAATACTGAGCGCGGGGAACAATTTCGCGCCCCTGCGGACCGAAGTCAGGAACGCTACCAACGGGACCATCTCATCACTTGTAGAATATGTATACATTCTGGTACTGACGGTTCGGGGCCGCATAGATGATTGGCTTGTTTTTAGGGATAATGCTTTATCGCTTGATGAGAGTATCAGAATTAATATAATAATACGAATGTAAATGTATTTCCGCTTACTTTTATGAATTATGATTTACTTGGCATAAGGACGGGTATGAGTACAGCGTAAACAATTTTTTAGAGGATCAATAACTTCTAATTTAGATTTATTAGTATATTTAAATTAACGTATAAACTAAAAAAATAAGCGATCAGAGTGCGCGATACATTTTTTTATATACATTAATACCGCAGAGAATGAAGAGCTACATAAGCATTGAAATCATCTATAAGCCTCGTGCGCAGTGCAGCCAGATCGCGCGCAAAAGTTACCCCCTCTCTAGTCTCTTGCGCGCCCATCACACTATCATAGTAGCGCGAGTCCGTGACCGAGCGACGCCCGGATATCTTCGGAAAGAGCCGAGCACCGTCGAAGTTGCCCGACTGCGCCTTCGGCAGCTACACCAATGCACGGACGCTGAGCACGTTCATGTGCGGCCAAGCCAAAACGAAGGCTTCGAGGGAAAATGCTATCTGTGCACGACTCGCGCGTGACGTCACCCGACGGCGCGCGCGAGGCTTTTAGATGATTTCAATGCTTATTTCGATCTTGATTCTCTGTGTTATTAATGTTGTAACGTTGCGTTACGATATAGAGACTATCCGAGAAAGGTTGAGGTAAGCGGGCTGGCGTAGCTCAGTAGGTCGGAGCAGTCGACCGGCAATCGAAAGGTCCCGGGTTCGAATCCCGGCCCAGAAGCGCACCGCATTTTTTCGGATAGTTCTCCTCAGTTTTTTTCGGGGAATTACAAATGGCGCCCAACAGCGGGCCACGGCCTCAGAATAATCAAGATAAAGATCGAATTATCGTTGATTGCCGTGGAAAAGAATCCCCTCCTTGAGAATAGAGTCTCATTGAGCTAGCCCCTCCCCTACCCTTCACCCTTCCGTCCCGCAGACAATCGCCGCGTTAGAAGTTCCCCTTCCGTCCCTCAGACAATCGCCGCGTGTGTAGTACCCCTTCCCCCTTCCGTCCCTCAGACAATCCCCGCGTCTGTAGTAGTTCCAGTTGCGTTGAGATATTAGTTTGGGCAGAAATTTCGAGTCGACCCTCCAGAGCCGGATCGACTCTGGGAGGGGGGTTTGTAACGTTGCGTTACGATATAGAGACTATCCGAGAAAGGTTGAGGTAAGCGGGCTGGCGTAGATCAGTTGGTCAGAGCAGTCGACCGGCAATCGAAAGGTCCCGGGTTCGAATCCCGGCCCAGAAGCGCACCGCATTTTTTTCGGATAGTTTTCTCAGTTTTCTTCGGGGGATTACAATGTTTATAAAAAAAATGTATCGCGCACTATGATCGCTTATTTTTTTAGGTTATACGTTAATTTAAATATAATAATAAATCTAAATTACAACTTATTTGTCTTCTCAAAAATTGTTTACGCTTTACTCACAATCGTCCTTATGCCAAATAAAGTATAATTCATAAAAGTAAGCGGAAATATATTTATATTCGTATTATTATATTAATTCTCTTACTTTCATCAAGCGATAGAGCATTATCCCCAAAAACAAGCCAATCATCCATTCGGCCGCGAATCGTCAGTACCAGAAAGTGCACATATTGTACAAGCGATGAGATGGTCCCGTTGGTAGCATTCCTGGCTTCGGTCCGCAGGGACGCGGGATCGTTCCCCGCGCTCAGTGCTTTTTTTTATTTATTATTATTAGTATCAATTCTTATTTGATTAGTTTTTTATTAGTAATTATTGCTATTTTAATTAGTTATCTTTTAGTGTCGAAAAATGTATCGCGCACTCCGACCGTTTATTTTATTAGTTTGTACCTCAATTTTAATGTAATAATATATCTAAATTAAAACTTATTAATCTTTTTACAAATTGTTCGCGCTTTACTCACACCCGTCCCGATGACAAATAAATTGTCATTCATAAATGTATGCGGAAATATATTTATATTCGCATTATTATATTCATTCTCATATACGATTATCAAGTGATAAAGCATTATCCCCAAAAAGAAGCCAATCATCCATCCGGCCGCGAATCGTCAGTACCAGGAAGTGCACATATTCTACAAGCGATGAGATAGATGGTCCCGTTGGTAGCGTTCCTGACTTCGGTCCGAAGGGGCGCGGAATCGTTCCACGCGCTCAGTATTTTTTTTAAATTTATTATTACTATTTATTCTTATTTGATTAGTTATTTTTATTAGTTATCCTTATTATTTTGATTAGTTGTCTTTAACCCCTTCGCAGTCAGGCGAAAATTATATTTTCTTGCCACTTTTGTGTTGGAAAAAAATCTTCATAGATTTACCCTAAAATTGCAGTGTGAAGGTTTTTACGGTCGCTGAATCTGAATCTAAAATCGGATTTCCAAAATAAAAAATGGCGGATCCGATATGGCGGACGCAAATTTAAAAAATGCTCTGATTCCGACGAAAGTGCGTACCTTACGGTTTTCGAGGTTGCTGATACCGAATCTGAAATCGGATTTCCAAAATAAAAATGGCGGATCCAATATGGCAAACGGAAATTTGAAAAATGGTTTGATTCCGACGAAAGTGAGTGCTATAGGGTTTTCAAGGTCGCTGAATCCGAATTTGTAATGAGACCTCCAAAATTCAAAATGGCGGATCCAATATGGAGGACGCAAATTTGGAAATCGTTTGATTTTGACGAAAGTGCGTACTTCAGGGTTTTCGAGGTCGCTGGATCCAAATCTGAAATCGAATTTCCAAAATTCAAAATGGTGGCTCTAATATGACAGGAAAGGTTTTCAGTTTTAGTATGATTGAGTTGATTTAAATTCGAGCGACTAAATACGAGAAATCATGTAACATAATATTAATAATAATATAAACAATGTGAATGTCTAGCGAGAATTTTGACGTGGACTAAAGACCGACTCACCGACTCACCGAGAAACCGATCATGAAGCCAAATGTTGTTATTTCTTATAATAACAATATGGGAGATGTAGACAAAACAAATCAGTCTATTTCTTCGTACGAAACAATTCACACGACCGTCAAGTGGCATCACAAATTATACTTTCATTTATTCGATACTGCAGTTTATAATACTTCCGTCGTTTGTAATCATCTCTAAACTGACTCGAAAAAAATGACTTCTTTACAGTTTTTGGTGCACTGGCAACAGAGCTGTTAGAAGATCATTGTGATCAACACACATCATCTAAAGAGTATGTAAACCCAAAAATCCTCTGCGCTCGTCACGAAGTCACTATCCATACTATATTTCAGACAATAAGTAGATAAGAAAGCGTTGCACTGAATGTTATTCCAAAAAACAAAGGAAGGCAACATTCTTTATGAGCAAAGAATGTGGTAACGTTCGGTACCTGTGTGCGGTACCTTGCTTCCAATAGAACCACGAATAACGATATGTTAACATAATAGATATAAATTAATGAAAAACAGCCACAAAGAATGAAAAAAAGCAATAGATACAGACAACAACAAAAAAAGAATAAAATTAAAATCGAAAAAAATTAAAACTACAAAAGAAATACACATTTTTTGAGTCGCAAAAATAAAAAAAAATTGAATACGAGAGATACGAGAAAAAAAAGAAAATATGAGCAGTAATAAGAAACTTGAAAAAAATACAAAAAAGCACATTAAGAAATGAAAATACAGAAAGCATAAAAAGTACAAAAACATACATAATCGCAGTCGATGATCGCTACGTCCTCGATTCGTGACTCTGAGTTCGGCAGAGAGCGGAATATAAAATCATAAAAGTATTTTTTTACATTTCTTATAGGGATAAATTGTCATACATGATTTGCTAAATTTTTATTCATCATATTGTATCCGAGCGTCAGATATTTGAAGTTAGGACACAAATTCGAAATTCCCGACCATAGACATCCTAAAGATACAAATTTTTGTCGAAATCAAACTACATGTCCAATTTGTGTCTGCCATATTGGATCCGCCATTTTGAATTTTGGAAATCCGAATTTAAATTCGGTTTTGGCGACCTCAAAAACCATACGGTACGTACTTTCGTCGGAATCGAACCATTTTTGGAATTTGCGTCCGCCATATTACATCCGCCATTTTAAATTTTGGAAATCTGATTTCAAATTCTGATTCAGCGACCACAAAACCTATGATTTTCCAAATTATAGTCAAATCGCTGTAGTAGAAATATCTTTTTTTTCAAATGCCTACATGTGTGTCGTGACGAAAAAATGCCACGACTTTTTTTGCCCATATGTGTGTCACTGACAGTCAAATGGTCAAGTGTCGATTAATTTATCGCGCACTGTGACCGCTTATTTTATTAGTTTGTACGTTAATTTTAATATTTTAATACATCTAAATTACATCTTATTTTTCTTCTAAAAAATTGTTTACGCTTTTCTCACACCCGTCCCTATGCCAAATAAATTGTAATTCATAAAAGTAAGCGGAAATATATATATATATATATATATATATATATATGTTGTCACGTGGCAGAATTTAAGAGCCCCAAAGTCACATTAAGGCGACCCTCTCGCTCGGATTTCATCCTCGTACGGGAGCCCGAGCGTGCCGTTATCGTTTATTATTTATTTATCTTGTTGTCCTTTCATATATTTATTCATTTTAATGTATAATTATGTTCTTCTTTTTATTCGTTCATGTGACATTTGTGGTACGATGGCGAGCGGGAAATGGCAGTCGTCTCGAAAACCTCGAGATCCTTCTCACCGCAGCGGCCTCGTATCTTCCAATTCGGGGTGCGCCTCGTCGATCTTACCCTCGCTCGAGAATCCGAGACGATTCAGCGGACCCACGTTCTGGAACGCCCCTCCACCACGATCGGTGGAGTGAAGCGTTATGTGATCGGCAGGCGTTCGACTATGCAACCGTCCAGGCTGACAGCAAGGTTACCTCGGTCAGAAGGTGACCAACGCCGTCATCACAGTACCCGTCTACTTCGGCGACTCGCAGCGTCAGGCAACCAAAGACACCGGGACCATCTCTGGCTCAAACGTATTGCATATTATAAACGAACCTACGGCGGCCGGCTAGTCCCCGGTCCCCTTCAGTCGGTAACGGCGCGTCCGCCCGACCTTCACACGTCACGTAACTGCCAGGGGCAGGAATCGCAGCGAGACTCGACGCGCTGGGTAAGATCGACGGGAAGAGACTGGGCCTACGTCACCTGTCAACGGCCATCGTCATCATTATCGTCATCATTATCGTCATCGTTATCGTCATCGTTATCGTCATCGTTATCGTCATCGTCATCGTACCCGTCATCGTACCCGTCACCGTCATTTTAATAAGTTTTAATATTTAATTTTGGCGCGGTAACGGCTGACGCGAATGACGGAGAGGCGGGGGTGAACGGCTGAGACGGAGACCTCGAGTCAACCGTCTCGCTCGCGGGAAAGGACTTGACCACGGAAATCCGAGCGAGACGGTCGACGAGTAAAATGAATTGTTGGGGAATAATTAAGTCGGTCTGTGCAGTGCGGCCGCCCCCGGCGTAAAGGGAAAGTTTTACCGTTGAGTTAAAGCAATGTCTCCGTCATTCGCGTGTGCATCGGTTCGGGTCGCGGTGCAGGGAGGAACGTGGCAGGTCCCTAGCGTATTTTTCGTGTCGGTTGTAATTGTTAACCCGTTTAAAAGGAGAGAGAGAGAGAAAAGAGATAGGCCGACTGGCGGCTTCGGGTGTGATTTTGTATCGAGCCAATCGCCGAGAAAACGCTCGGTCAAATAAAGTGTAATTCTCTCTCTAGAAGTGTCAAGTGTTTAATTATTTATTTTTGTCGTTTTATAAGTGTGAGCCCCTGACCCCGCCACTCTACCTTAGGAAAACCTGTGCTAGTCGGACAAATCGGTCGTCTCGACCTACCGCTCGGCGAGCCGCTAACGCGGCTGGCGCCTCGGGAAAAATCGCCGGGCGGAGGCGCGACGACCTTTTGTGACGCGAAGGGTGTAGCTTGGGATTTTCCGTCACAATATATATATATATATATATATATATATATATATATTCGTATTATTATATTAATTTTCATACCTTCGTCAAGCGATAAAGCATTACCCCTAAGAAAAAGCCAATCATCCATCCGGCCGCGAATCGTAAGTATTAGAAAGTGCATATATTCTACAAGCGATGAGATGGTTCCATTGGTAGCTTTCCTGGCTTCGGTCCGCATTATTACTATTAATTCTTATTTGATTAGTTGTTGTTATTAATTATCATTACTATTTTAATTAGTTATCTACTATTTATTCTTCTATTTATTTTAATAGAAAAATTGTTTGTCTTTTACTCACACCCGTCCCTATGCCAAATAAATTGTAATTCATAAAAGTAAGTGGAAATATATTTATAGTCGTATTATTATATTCATTCTCGTAAGTTACGATTCGCGGCCAGATGGATGATTGGCTTGTTTTTGGGGATAATGCTTTATCGCTTGATGAAAGTATTTGAGATAAATATAATAATACGAATATAAATATATTTCTATTTACTTTTATGAATTACAATTTATTTGGCATCGGGACGGGTGTGAATAAAGCGCAAACAATTTTTTAGAAGATGAATAAGTTGTAATTGAGATTTATTATTATATTTAAATTAACTTACAAACTAATAAAATAAGCGGTCAGAGTGCGCGATAAATTTTTCGACACTAAAAGATAACTAATTAAAATAGTAATGATAACTAATAAAAATAACTAATTAAATAAGAATTAATAGTAATAATAATAAATAAATAAAAAAGCACTGAGAGCGGGGAACGATCCCGCGTCCCTGCGGACCGAAGCCAGGAAAGCTAAGAACGGAACCATCTCATCGCTTGTAGAATATGTGCACTTTCTGGTACTTACGATTCGCGGCCGGATGGATGATTGGCTTGTTCTTGGGGATAATGCTTTATCGCTTGATGAAAGTATGAAAATTAATATAATAATACGAATATAAATATATTCCCGCTTACTTTTATGAATTACAATTTATTTGGCATAGGGACGGGTGTGAGAAAAGCGTAAACAATTTTTAGAAGAAAAATAAGTTGTAATTTACATTTATTATTATATTTAAATTAACGTACAAACTAATAAACTAAGCGGTCACAGTGCGCGATAAATTAATCAACACTTAACCCTTTGAGTGTCAGTGACATACATATGGGCAAAAAAAGTCGTGCCATTTTTATGTTATGACACACATGTGGGCATTTGAAAAAAAAAATATTTCTACTACAGCGATTTGGCTATAATTTGGTAAATTATAGGTTTTGAGGTCGCTGAATCGGAATTTGAAATCAGATTTCCAAAACTCAAAATGGCGGATCCAATATGGCGGACGCAAATACGGAAAATGGTTCGAATCCGACGAAAGTACGTACCGTATGGTTTTTGAGGTCGCTGAAACCGAATTTAAAATCCGATTTCCAAAATTCATAATGGCGGATCCAATATGGCAGACACAAATTCGACAAGTAGTTTGATTTCGACAAAAATTTGTATCTTTAGGATGTTTATGGTCGGGAATTTCGAATTTGTGTCCTAACTTCAAGTATCTGACGCTCGGATACAATATAATGAATAAAAAATTAGCAAATCATGTATGACAATCTATCCATAGTAAGAAATGTAAAAAAATACTTTTTTGGTTTTATATCCCGCTCTCTGCTGAACTCAGCGTCATGAATCGAGGCCGTGGCGGTCACTGTCTCCGATTATGTATTGTTTGTACTTTTTGTGCTTTTTGTATTTTTTCAAATTTCTTGTTACTATTCATATTTTCTTTTTTTCTCGTATTTCTCGTATTCAATTTTTTTGTATTTTTGCAACTTAAAAAATGTGTATTTCTTTTGTAGTTTAAATTTTATTCTTTTTGTTGTTGTCTGTATCTATTGCTTTTTTTAATTCTTTGTGGATTTTTTTCATCAATTTAGATCTCTTATTTTATGTTTGAACAACAAATGAAAATGAATTTCTGTATTTCACCTGATCATACCGTTATTCGTGGTACTGTTGGAAGCAAGGTACCGCACACAGGTACCGAACGTTACCACATTCTTTGCATACAAAGAATGTTGCCTTCTTTTGTTTTTTGAAATAACATTCAGTGCAACGCTTTCTTATCTACTTATCGTCTGAAATATAGAATGGATAGTGACTTCGTGACGAGCGCAGAGGATTTTTGGGTTTACAATTATACGTTTTAGATTATGTATGTTGATCACAATGATCTTCTAACAGCTCTGTTGCCAGTGCACAATGAAACTGTAGAGAAGTCATTTTTTTCGAGTCAGTTCAGAGATGATTATAGACGCCGGAAGCCCTATAAATTGTAGTATCGAATAAATGAAAGTATAATTTATGATGCCACTTGACGGTCGTGTGAATTCTTTCGTACGAAGAAATAGACTGATCTGTTTTGTCTACATCTCCCATATTGTTATTATAAGAAATAACAACATTTGGCTTCATGATCTGTTTCTTGGTGAGCTTAGTCCACGTCAAAATTCTCGCTAGACATTCACATTTTGTATTTTATTATTAATATGATGTTACATGATTTTTCGCATTTAGTCGCTCGAATTCAAATCAACTCAATCATACTAAAACTGAAAACCTCTCCTGTCATATTGGAGCCACCATTTTGAATTATGGAAATTCTGTTTCAGATTTGGATCCAGCGACCTCGAAAACCCTGAGGTACTCACTTTCGTCGGAATCAAACGATTTCCAAATTTGCGTCCGCCATATTGGATCCGCCATTTTGAATTTTGGAAATCTGATTTCAAATTCGAATTCAGCGACCTTGAAAACCTTATAGTACTCATGTAACATGTAATGGTTTATTGCGTCCCCTTAGGGTTGCATCCGGACCTCCGTCTCGTCTTCCTCCTTTTTACAGTTCCGCCGCTTACACTTCTATTCCCTACTATTTGCATTCTATCTTAACCTATCCTTAATCCTATTCCGCCAGCCCCTCGCTCTTCTTCGCTCGCGCCGCCGCTCTTCTCTTTTTTTTTCGCCTTAATTTTACTTAAATCTACTCCGCTCGCTCCTCTTCTCGTTGCCCTACTTCCGTTTCCCCCTTTCACTCCATTCCTCTCTCATACCGATTCTACCTCTCCTGCTCTCACCTACTTCTCCTCTTCCCTCTCCTTCCTCCTTTCCTGCAACCTTTTCATCCGTTCCTCTCCCCCTCCTCCTTCATCCAGAATTTCTCTTACACTTTCTCCTATCCCCCTTTCCTCCCCTTCTCCTCCTCCGCACCTGTCTATTACATGTTCCCAAGATTCCTCCTCCTCCCCACATACCCTACATTTTCTCTCTTCTTCCGTCTCCCAATATCGCCCCTCTCTCATTTCGTTCCCTAGCCTAAACCTCGCTACCCTCCTGTACCTTTCCTCTCCCCACCCTCTCTTTAAATACCCTGGAACCCCTGTTGCTACTACCTCTTTGTACCATCCATTAAACCTCGATCCCCTTATCCTTTCCCACCTCTCCCTTTCCTGTTCTTCTCTGTCCGCCGCCTCTGTTCTCCCGTACCCCTCCCCTTCTTGTTCTTGTTCCGCCTCTCCCCTCCGTCTCCCTTTTTTCCTGCACTCCTCCCTCCCCCTCTCCCACGCTGACTTTCCTGGTTCCCCCTCCTCTCCCTCACCCTTATTTCCTCCCAGCATTTCCTCGCCCACTCACTTCCTCCCCCCTTCTCTAACTTTTCCTCATATCTCCATGCTCTTCTTGCTGCCCTCGTTCTTATTTTGTCCCTTTTCATTTCCTCTCTTACCATATATCCCGGTGTCCTCCAGTCTAACCCCAGCACCCATCTCATATATCTGTCCTGCATTGCCTCCATTGCCTCCCTTTCCTCCCACCCCCAGATCTCCGCCCCATACCCCAGCACCGTCCACACCAGCGTATCAAATAGCCACATCCTCCTTCCCACATCCTTCCCGAAATCCCTCTTTCCTATTCCCCACACTTGTCTCATTACAGTCCCCGCCTTCTTTATTCTCTCTTTCATCTGTGCCCCTTGCTCCCCATTCCTCTTAAACACATACCCCAGGTACTTGAATTCTTTCACCTCCTCTATCTCTTCCTCACCCCATTTCCACGTCTTCTTTTTAAACCTCCCCCCTCCTTTCCTAAACCTCATCACCTTCGTCTTTCCCACGTTTACTTCCAGCTTCTTCCTTTCAAAGTACCTCCCCAGCCTCCTGATCATACTCTCCATGTCTTCCTCCCTCTCCGCCATCACCACCACGTCGTCCGCGTACGCCAGCGAGAATATTTTTTCTCTCCCTATTTTAATTCCTCCCCATTCCCTTTTTCTTAACTCCTCTTCCAGGTCTGTCGTGATTATATTAAACACCGACGGGCTCAACGGGCATCCCTGTCTTACCCCCTTCTCCATCCAAAACACCTCTCCCATCTCCCCCCCTGCCTTCACCCTACTCCTCGTCTCCCCATATATTTCTTTTACTCTCTCCCTTAACCCTTTCCTTATACCTCTCTCCTCCATTACCTTAATCAGTTCCCCACGGTCTACCGAGTCAAACGCTGCTCTCAGGTCTATGAAAGCTGCTATGAGCTTTCCTCTTCTCTTCGCCACTTGCTTCCCTATCAAATAATTTAATATAAATATGTTGTCTATCGTTCCCATTCCTGCTCTGAATCCCGTTTGGTTCTGCGGCACCGCTCCGACTCTCTCCGTCTCCTCTTCCAGCCTTTTTGCTAGCACCGTCGCGTACACCTAGTACAGCGACGGCATCAGCGTCACCCCCCTGTATTCCTCCACTCTCTCGCCCTTCCCTTTTGTTATAATTGGAACTATAATTCCCTCCTTCCATCCCTCTGGCCAACCCTCCCCTTCCCACACCCTCCTGCAGATCTCCCAAGCCCAGTCAATTGCCTTCTCTCCTCCCCACTTCCACGCTTCGTTCGGCATCTCGTCTCCCCCCATCGCCGTTCCCTCATTTATTTTCTGATTCGCCTTCTTTATTTCCTTTTTCCTTAAACCCTCCTCCATATCTCCTCTTCGTTCCCTTCTTGCTCCCCCTTCCCCTCTTCTATCTGTTCCACCTAGCAGCCCGCTGAAGTATTCCTTCCACTCTACCGCCTTAATTCCATCCTCCACTCTTTTCCTCCTCTTTCTTCCCCTGTTCACTATCTTCCACACTTCCTCTTCCGTCTTCGCTTCCGCTACCTCCCTAATTCGGCTATCTCGCTCTTCCTCCTTTTTCCTCTCACACATCTTATTGTACTCCCTTTTCTTCCCCTTGTACCGTTCCGTCGTGCTTCTTCCTTTCCGCCATTTCCTTAGTTCCTCCCTCATCTCCCTCTTCTTCTTTCTACTTTCCTCGTCCCACCATCCTTCCCTTGTCATTCTTCCCGCCCTACCATCACCCTCCTCACTCCCCTTCATCGCCTCCTTCATTTTTCCCTCTATCTCTTTGGCCAACCCTTGCATGTCCCCTCCCTCTAGTTCCACTCCCTCCAGTCTTCTTTTGTACCCCTCCTTCATCCTTTCCGTCCATTTGCCACTTCCTACCGTTCTTTCCCCTTTGCTCTGACTCTTTCTTTCCCTTTTTCCTTTTTTAATCGTCACCACTATCGGGTGGTGATCCGACTCCACATTGTCCCCTACCCATATCCTCTCCACCGCTTCCCTTGTTTTCCTGTCCCCTAATGCGTAGTCGATGACCGTCTCCCCCCTTCCCCCTGTATATGTGAATTCTCCCCCTTCATCCCCTTCTATGTTCCCGTTCAAAATCTCCCACCCCGTTTCCTCTAGCACCTTTATCATCTTTCTTCCTTCCGCGTTTACCTTTCCGTCTTTCGACCTCCTCCCCTCCTCCGTCTCCTCCCTCTCATCCCGTCCTCCTCCCCCTTCCACTCCCGTCCGCGCGTTAAAATCCCCTCCAATTATTACCCTCCTTCCCTCCTGCCGCTCCATCCATTCTTTTAGTCTCTCTGTTTTCCTTTCTCACTTCTTTCCAACCGTAGCCGTTCCGCGTTCGTCTTTCTCCCCCTCCTTCTCGCCACTTCCTCCTCCTCTCTCTCCATCTCCCCTGGCCCTTGCGCCTCGACGGGTCCGCATGCCTCGCCGAGTCTGTGAGCCTCGCTGCTCCCCTCCCGCCCCTTTCTTTCGTCGCACATCTCTTCCTTCACCTATCATCTGTCGCGTCTCACACCGCCTCTGTTCTACCCACCCGTTCTCCTTATCCCTTTCTCCTTCTACTTCTTATCCCTTCCGTCCTCTGTCGCTGCTGCTCTTCCTTCGCCTCGCGCTTACACCTTCCTTCCTCGTTTTTCTTCCCTCGTTCCCCCTCGCCGGTCTACCGTTCCTAACCTCACACTCACCAGTTTTCCGCTCGTTACCTCTTTGCTTGCCCTTATCGCTGTGTTTTTTCGTCTCTCCCACGCTCCCTTCCTTCCCCTTCCCTGTTCCTCGCACTTCCACTATTTTCCGCTACCTTCCTCACTGTTTTTTTTCCTCTCCTTTCCTCCCCTTCGCGCACACGTTCACTCTCACTCACACCGGAAATGGAAGTCTCCCTTATAGTACTCACTTTCGTCAGAATCAAACCATTTTTCAAATTTGCGTTTGCCATATTGGATCCGCCATTTTTTATTTTGGAAATCCGATTTCAGATTCGGTATCAGCGACCTCAAAAACCATAAGGTACCCACTTTCGTAGGAATCAAACCATTTTTTGAATGTGCGTCCGCCATATTGGATCCGCCATTTTTAATTTTGGAAATCCGATTTCAGATACAGATTCAGCGACCGTAAAAACCTTCACACTGAAATTTTAGGGTAAATCTGTGAAGATTTTTTTCCTACACAAAAGTGGCACGAAAATCTAATTTTTGCCTGACTGCGAAGGGGTTAAGGATACCTAATTAAAATAATAAGGATAACTAATAAAAATAACTAATCAAATAAGAATAAATAGTAATAATAAATTTAAAAAAGAGAATACTGCGCGCGGGGAACGATTCCGCGCCCCTGCGGACTGAAGTCAGAAACGCTACCAACGGGATCATCTCATCGCTTGTAGAATATGTGCACTTCCTAGTACCGACGATTCGCGGCCGGATGGATGATTGGCTTCTTTTTGGGGATAATGCTTTATCGCTTGATAATAGTACATGAGAATGAATATAATAATGCGAATATAAATATATTTTCGCTTACTTTTATGAACTACAATTTATTTGGCATAGGGACGGGTGTGAGTAAAGCGCAAACAATTTTAAAAAAGATAAATATGTTGTAATTTAGATTTATTATTACATTAAAATTAACGTACAAACTAATAAAATAAGCGGTCGGAGTGCGCGATAAATTTTTCGACACTAAAAGATAATTAATTACAATAGTAATGATAACTAATAAAAATAACTAATCAAATAAGAATTAATATTAATAATAATAAATAAAAAAAGCACTGAGCGCGGGGAACGATCTCACACCCCTGCGGACCGAAGCCAGGAATGCTACCAACGGGACCATCTCATCGCTTCTACAATATGTGCACTTTCTGGTACCGACGATTCGCGGCCGGATGGATGATTGGCATGTTTTTGGGGATAATGCTTTATCGCTTGATGAAAGTATGAGAATTAATATAATAATACGAATATAAATATATTTCCGCTTACTTTTATGAATTATAATTTATTTTGCATAAGGACGATTGTGAGTAAAGCGTAAACAATTTTTTAGAAGATAAATAAGTTGTAATTTAGATTTATTATTATATTTAAATTAACATATAACCTAAAAAAATAAGCGATCAGAGTGCGCGATACATTTTTTTTGTATACATTAATAACGCAGTGAATCAAGAGCTAAATAAGCATTGAAATCATCTAAAAGCCTCGCGCGCGCCGTCGGGTGACGTCACGCGCGAGTCGTGCTCAGATTGCGTTTTCCCTTGAAGCCTTCGTTTTGGCTTGGCCGCACATGAACGTGCTCAGCGTCCATGTATTGGTGTAGCTGCCGAAGGCGCGGTCGGGAAACTTCGACGGTGCTCGGCTCGTTCCGAAGATGTCCAAGCGTCGCTCGCTCACAGACACGCGCTACTATGATAGTGTGATGGGCGCGCAAGAGACTAGAGAGGGGGTAACTTTTGCGCGCGACTTAGCTGCACTGCTCGCGCGTGCCGTCGGATTACGTCACGCGCGAGTCGTGCTCATATTGCTTTTTCCCTCGAAGCCTTCGTTTTGGCTTGGCCGCACATGAACGTGCTCAGCGTCCATGTGTTGGTGTAGCTGCCGAAGGCGCGGTCGGGAAATTTCGACGGCGCTCGGGTCTTTCCGAAGACGTACGACACGCGCTACTATGATTGTGTGATGGGCGCGCAAGAGACTAGAGAGGGGGTAACTTTTGCGCGCGATCTGGCTGTACTGCCCACCACAAATCTCGTTAACACTTTAGACAGGTCTCGACAAATCAGGATTTCTTGGAAAAACTACAAACTTTAGGGATCTATCGTCAAGGGCCGTTGGCGCCGATGGACTACTTGAGCTGCAGGACCCATAAAATCTTTTGACCCGATACATCCCGACTTCCTGTTTTTTGTCTCATGTTCCTTGAGCAATCTACACCGACGCGTTGTCGGAAAACTCTGTTTTCCCGAGAGAGAGGGCCGAATTTTTTTCCCGAAGGAAGAGCCTTTTTAATGATCCGCTCCGCTCAAATCTGGCCGCACTTTGCATGAAGGAGTCAGTCTGTTAACATCGTGGAAGTTTTTCCAACTCGTCAACATGGAGCAAATCTTGCATGACCAAGCCGCGCTTTTAAGTTCGGTTGAAGATTTTGCCGCGTGGGAGCAACGATGCGTCGAGTTCATCGACGGGCGGGAAACGTAAAGCCGGATTGAGCGCGCGCAATTATTAATTGGACATCTACACTCGTTGACATCAACACTTGCGCGTCTGGAATTGTGTGCGGAATCGTTTCATACACACGGGCGCAGGACATGATGATCATGAGTTAATCTGGCGGGAGATTGAAACATCCTTCGAGAGTTGGATACTGACCGGTTCCATCATCAATCGCAGCCACATCGAGCCGAGACACTTTCTAAATAATGCTCGCGTCCTAGTGCTTCATCATGTGCAAAATATTATCGGCAAGCACAACAGCATTAAAATTAATACAGCGTTTAATGGTGAATTCGCGACTGGTGAAAAACATGCGAATAAAAGTGTCAACACGCGAAACTGCGACCTATTTACCACAAGCACAATTTTAACGAGTGGTATGAACAGCGAGTTATGGAGCCTACTTTAACCTTACTCGATGAATTTCAAGAACGTGATCGTGGCTGGGCTCTACAGAAAATACTTAACCCCACGATAAATGTGAATAAGTATAATCCGATGCGTGCCGGGTGCTCTATATCATTGCCGCGGGAAATAATGATGGAGAGGTCTATGGTTAACGTCAAATGCAACGATAATGCATGTTTCGCGTGGTTAGTTGTCGCCGCTCTATACCAAGCTGAACGAAACAGTGACCGTCTATCTCAAGCTGAACGATATATATCAAGCTGAACGAAACACTGATCTTCTTACCCTCATTATTCGACAGTACTGAATTTGAAGGATATCGCATTCCCGGTGGCGATACATCAAATAAAAATATTTGAATTTCATAACAATGTATCGATCAATGTGTATACCAACACCACCAAAACGGACATTGTTCCGATATGAGTCACTCAGCGCAAGAAGGAAATGCACATCAATTTGCTGTACATGGAAGACACCGAGGACAGCAATGTGGGGCACTTCGTATGGATCAAGAACCTGTCGAGACTCGTGAGGGCACAACTGACCAAACAGGAGCATAAAAAATAAATCTGCGATTGGTATGTAGTTACTATAATATATATATATATATATATATAGTATATAGATTGGTATGTAGTTACTATAATATATATATAGGTAATTATATATGCTAGATGAATGAAACATAACAATCTTTTTTTCAGGTGTTTTCACTACTTCGGATCAGAGGAAAAATTGCAATCACATGCGGTCGATTGTGGAGCAATAAATTACTGTGCGATCTGACTACCAAACGACACCAATAAGTGGCTCCAGTTCAGCAACTTTAGCCGGAAAGAGCGACGTCTCTTCATTGTGTATGCTGATTTGGAGTGTGTGCTGGCAAAGATCGATGGGGAGAACCTAGCAAAAGATATGTATCAACATCATGAACTATTTAGTATGGGATACTATGTGTGTTGTTCGGATGACGATTCATTATCCTCATATCACTCGCGTCGCAGTGCTGATTGTGTATAATGGTTTGTCGAAGAACTAAAAAATCTAGCACTGCTGATAAACATTTTTTCTGTGATAATATACCAATCGTTTATTTAACACGGAGTGAGTGGGTTAGTTTTCGAGCTTAGTTTTCTTGCGCAAGAAGATGTGCGCGTTCGAGATCATTGCCATCTGACGGGGCGCTATAGAGGCCCTGCCCATTCCAACTGCAACTTATATTCCAAACATTCATTTTTCACTCGAGTCGTTTTCCACAATTTATAGGGTTATGATGCATATTTTGTAATCAAGGAAGTAGCCACAGCGTTCAAAGAAAGAACCAATGTGCTTCCAATCACAAAGGAGAAATACATCTCCTTCACGAAGCATGTTGACATTACAGACGATTTAAAATACAAGGTCGAATTGCGCTTTATCGACTCGTACAAATTCCTCTCGTAAAAAAACTCGTAAAAAAACTCTCTCGACAGACGATTTCAATTTGCTGACGCGAAGAGGGGTCTTCTCTTATGAATATATTGATGGCGTGACCAAGCTAGACGATACTTGCCTACCACCACGTGACGTATTTTACAGTTCCCTGACAGATGCTACAATACATGAGAGCGAGTACGCACATGCTAAGAAAGTTTCGGAGTGGTTCTCCATTCGAACGCTGGGTCACTATAGCGATTTATACTTGAAGACAGATGTCTTGTTATTAGCCGATATTTCCGAAAACTTTCGAAATACATGCGTTGAGAACTATGGCCTAGATCCCGCGTGTTGCTACACACTGCCCGGATATACCTGGGATGCAATGTGAAAACACTCGAATGTCAAGTTTGAATTTCTAACTGACATTCACATGGTTGTAACATTGCATCCCAGGTATATCCGGGCAGTGTGTAGTAATACGCGGGATCTAGGCCATAGCTCTCAACGCATGTATTTCGAAAGTTTTCGAAAATATCGGCTAATAACAAGACATTTGTCTTCAAGTACAAATCGCTATAGTCACCCAGCGTTCGAATCGAGAACCGCTCCCAAACTTTCTTAGCATGTGCGTATCCGCTCTCATACTGTAGCATCTGTCAGGGAACTGTAAAATGTGTCACGCGGTAGTAGGCAAGTATCGTCTAGCTTGGTCACGTCATCAATATATTCATGAGGGAAAACCCCTTTTCGCGTCAGCAAATTGAAATCGTCTGTCGAGAGAGTTGAGAATTGCGTGCGTAAAATTTGGAGTTTTTCTTCGGCCAAGAATGAGGCTAATTTGTCGAGACTGGTGTTGAAGAATTTGTACGAGTCGATAAAGCGCAATTGGATCTTGTGTGTTGAATCGTTTGTAATTTTAACATGCTTCGTAAAGGAGATGTATTTCTCCTTTGTGATTGAAAGCACATTTGTTCTTCCTTCGACCGCTGTGGCTACTTCCTCGATTATAAAATGTGCATTATTACCGGATAAATTGTGGGAAACTACTGGAATGAGAAATGACTGTTTGTAATTTAAGTTGCAGTTGGAATGGGCAGGGCCTCTAGAGCACCCAGTCAGATGGCAATGATCTCTAACGCGTATATCTTCTTGCTTGAGAAAACTAAGCTCGAAAACTAGCCCACTCCGTGTTCAATATGCCATTGGTATATTATCACAGAAAATTTATTTTATCCGCAGTGCTAGATTTTTTAGTTCTTCGACAAATCACTATACACAATCAGCACTGCAACGCGAGTGATATGAGGATAATCAATCGTCATACGAACAACACACATAGTATTCGATTCTAAATACTTCATGATGTTGATCCATATCTTTCGCTACGTTCTCCCCATCGGTCTTTGCCAGCACACACTCCAAATCAGCATACACAATGAAGGGATGTCGCTCTTTCCGGCTCAAGTTGCTGAACTGGAGCCACTTATTGATGTCGTTTGGTAGTCGGATCGCACAGTCATTTATTGCTCCACAATCGACCTCATGTGATTGCAATTTTTCCTCTGATCCGAAGTAGTGCAAACACCTGAAAAGAAAAGATTGTTTTGTTTCATTCATCTAGCATATATAATTACCTATATATATATAATGGTAACTTCATACCGATCGCAGATATATTTTTTATGCTCCTTTTTGGTCAGAAGTGCCCTCACGAGTCTCGACAGGTTCTTGATCCATACGAAGTGCCCCACATTGCTGTCCTCGGTATCTTGCATGTACAGCAAATTGATGTGCTATTCCTTCTTGTGTTAAGTCACTCGTATCGGAATAATGTCCTTTTTGGTGGTGGTGGTATACACATTGATCGATACTTTGTTATGAAATTCAAATTTTTTTTATTTGATGTATCGTCACCGGGAATTCGATATCCATCAGATTCAGTACTGTCGAATAATGAGGGTAAGAAGATCACTGTTTCGTTCAGCTTGGTATAGAGCGGCGACAACTGACCACGCGAAACATGCGTTATCGTTGGATTTGACGTCAACCACAGCCCTCTTCATCATTATTTCCCGCGGCAATGATATGAAGTACCCAGCACGCAACGGGTTATACTTATTCATATTTATCGTGAGGTTAAGTATTTTCTGCAGAGCCCAGCCACTATCACGTTCTTGAAATTCATTGAGTAAGGTTAAAGTGGGCTCAATAACTCGCTGTTCATACCACTCGTTCAAATCGCTTGTGGCAAATAGTTCGCAGTTTCACGTGTTGACACTTTTATTCGCATGTTTGTCACCACTCGCGAATTCACCATTAAACACTGTATTCATTTTAATGCTGTTGTGCTTGCCGGTAATATTTTGCACATGATAAAGCACTAGGACGCGAGCATCATTTAGAAAGTGTCCCGGCTCGATGTGGCTGCGATTGATGATGGGACCGTTCAGTATCCGACTCTTGGAGGATGTTTCAATCTTCCGCCAGATTAACTCATGATCAGCATGTCCTGCGCCCATGTGTATGAAACGACTCCGCACTCAATTCTTCAATCCTTCCGGGCGCGCTATTTGGGTTATCAGCGAGTGTTCATGTCCAGTTAATAATCGCGGGGGCTTAATCCGGCTTTGCGTTTCCAGCTCTTCAATCAACTCGACGCATCATTGCTCCCACGCGGCAGAATCTTCAACCAAACTTAAAGGCGCGGCTTGGTCATGCAAGGTTTGATCCATGTTGACGAGTTGGAAAACCTTTTACGATGTTAACAGGCTTCTTGCAAAGTGCGGCCAGATTTGAGGGAAGCGGATCATTAAAAAGGCTCTTCCTTCGGGAAAAAACTTCGGCCCTCTCTCTCTCGGGAAAACAGAGTTTTCCGATAACGCGTCGGTGTAGATTGCTCGAGGAATATGAGGCAAAAAACAGGAAGTCGGGATGCATCGGGTCAAAAGATTTTATGGGTTCTGCAGATCAAGTGGTCCATCGGCGTCAATGGCCCTTGACGATAGATCCCTAAAGTTTATAGTTTTTCCAAGAAATCCTGAGTTGTCAAGACTCGTCTAAAGTATTGGCGAGATTCGTGGTGGGTGGACTCGCATGCAAACATCTGGACATTATCTTTCAGAACGGAACCAAGATCACGGTGTATTAAAACTTGTTTCAAGAGTGCAGCTGAGCTCAATCAGTCTATCCGCGGTCACAGCCTCTGATCCCTAAAGATTATAGTTTTTCCAAAGAACCTGTCAAGACCTGTCTCGAGTGTCGGCGAGCTTTAAGAGTAAATGATACCTCATCGCGGTCGGTATGGTAGAACAATTATAGATTCCCAAAAATCTCGAAAACGGCTCTTCAGATCCCGTCGAAACTTTGCCAAACGACGTCAAATAGAAAGACGAACAGCTGCCTTCCCCTCAAATTCAGAAAATTTGCGGGGAAGACAGCTGTTCGCCTTTCTATTTGACGTCGTTTGGCAAAGTTTCGACGGGATCTGAAGAGCCGTTTTCGAGATTTTTGGGAATCTATAATTGTACTACCATATCGACCGCGATGAGGTATCATTCCCTCTTTAGACGAGGCGGATGCATTTGACGTTGTCTTTCGGAATGGAACCAGTTGCATGTAATAAATAATGGGCTTTGAAAGGCCGCCCTTCGTGTGGCGCTTAGCGCTTTTATATTACCGAAAATTTTCCGACCCACATATGGTTTTCGCGCCCACACACACACACACACACACACACACACACACACACACATACACACACACACATGCGCGCGCACATGCACACACATACAACACTTATCGACGGCGACTTCCCCCTCCCGACAGTCGCTCCACGGACCACATCCCCCCCCCCCACAGAGACCCATCTGTGACGTCACATGCGCTCAGCGACCCCCCCCCGCCGTACCCCCGCACTTGGCTTCCCCGCGCTGGACACCACCGTCCCGCTCCCCCCTGAGATCCCCGAGTTAGAACCGCCCTAGTACATCTACTGATGTTGCAAGAATATTACTATTTTTCGGCAAGAAAAATTCGAAGAGCGTGGAATCGCTGTTGGGCCAAAATCGTTTACTCCAGTGTTCATCTTGCAAAAGACTGGATCGCAAATATTTACGAAAAGACTAAACAAATGCAAAATCAGATGCAAAGGTTCGTTATTTATTAAATAAAAATAAAAATGTTTGGTATCTAATCCTTCAGTTCCGATTTATGATAGCTTCGTGAAAATTGGAAACCCTACGTTTTTTAAATTGCTGTGTGGATCAGACGAGTACTGTATTTCAGCCCGTAGCCATTTTCACGGACCTTCGAATTTCTTGTTTCTCAGCGTTCGCGAACATCAACTGGATCGTGCGAGAAGCGACATCGAGAGGGAATCATTGCAATGGATACTTTATATATAGTCTTTGAGGTATAGAAACGCGTAACATCGATGAAGGAGTAATTATAATTATTCGCGTTTCATGACACGAACAAAAGAACACAGACACATCATCTGTTGGGTACAAAACACCGTGCGAGAAGTTTGACATCGACCTACCAGACCTGCTCCATCGCAATTGAGAATATTATTCAATGCTTGGATTACAGCATGCACTTGGAAGAGAAGAGATTGAGAAAGGCCCAACCAACACATACGAAGAAATTTGCATCACCCCGTCGTTCTCTGTAGCACGTTTCAGATTACGGCATTTAAGAGATTCGAAAACACTCGAGGATTATCAAATTTACCAAAAAAACTGATATATTGATATAAGAGGTGGAAGACAAAAACACAGGCTATTGTAGAACTTTTTTTCTCACGCATCGTTATATTGGCTTGTTTAACTGCTATATGAGAAATTCGAATTACATTTGAGAAAGGCTCGACTAAAGATACCTCTAGGCGAGGCAAAAATGGCTGATTTTCATGATTTTTTTTGAAGGAACTATTTCTTCGCAATTTTCTACACTTAGGGTATGGTTCATTACTACTTTGGCTGTTACGTGATATTCTTTATTTTGATTAATCTTCAAGAATGGCAAAGGCATGAGACAGTCTTCTAAACTGCATTTCCAAAACTGGCGTGACGTATAGCTGAACAACTAATAGACCGATGATTAAATTTGGTATAAATCTTTCTAATCTTATTGTCTAAAACATGATGCAGCTAAAAAATGTAACCATTTTTTTGGAAAATTCAATAGTTGTTTCAAAGCATGCCATTTCATCGATTTTCAACATTTACCACTTTTTCTAGATTCATATTCTGTGTACGGGTGTTATTGGAAGAAAAATCTTCGTCAGTTTTTTTTTTCAGATTAATTCCGCCGAGATTACGTGTCGTGCCGGTTGACAAGAATCGCCGCAACCCGTTTAGACGACCGTACTTCCACTGTTTTTGAAGATTAATCAATTTGAAAATACCATGTAACAGTCAATAGTAGTAATAAAACATACCCTAACCCTAGAAAAGTCGTACGCTTGGCACAACGATGGTGCAGGAATATGCCAATTGTATGTGCCAGGCTTCCAACGCTTGATAGTTCTACTGGGCCATGATTGAATCAGTACTGGGGCCATAGGCACGGCCCAACCGTTGTCAATACATCGGTCCACGATTATACCATGCCAATGGTTAAACAAGAGTCGGGCCAGCGTTAATAATTCTAATGGGCCAACGCTTGATACTTCTGGTTGCGCTAGAAAAGTCGTACGCTTGGCACAACGATGGTGCAGGAATATGCCAATTGTATGTGCCAGGCTTTCAACGCTTGATAGTTCTAGTGGACCGTGGTGCAATCAGTACAGGGGCCATAGGCACGGCCCAACCGTTGTCAATGCATCGGTCAACGATTATACCATGCCAATGGTTAAACAAGTGTCGAGTCAGCGTTAATAATTCTAATCGGCCAACGCTTGACAATACAGTTGGCCATTAATAAACCAGCATTGTATTGAACAACGTTAGCAAATTATGCTAATCATCGCGCCAATTGCTATGAAATATCTGCCAATTATAAAAATAAAAATAAAAATTCCAAAATGCAATAACTATTCTTTTATTTTGGTATCAAGTAATATAATCATTATAATTATCACAAATGTTTCGATGAACATGTAAACTTAAAACGAAATCTCTAATTGCTTGAATTAAATAGTTAAACAACGTTTAATATTTTTGTAAAGAAAAGTAATGGGTAATGCAACGCATTAGTGACATGACGGTAAGTAAATGGTAAGTAAGTGTTTCCGTAATTACGTGAACTTGAAAAAAATCTCTTAGTTTAAATTAAACAAATAAATAAAAATTAACATTTTTAAAAACCAAAATAAAACATTTTTTCGAGTCTTTTTCTCTTAAGTTTTTTTTTACCTTGTTACTTTTGAGCTTTTGGCACTAATTATCCCAAATTCTTCAATAAACATATAAGCTTAGAACGAAGTTTAATATTTTTGTAAAGAAAGGTATTGGGTAATGCAACGCATTATAGTGACATGGCGGTAAGCAAATAATACGTAAATGTTTCCGTAATTACGAGAACTTAAAAAAATGCTCTTAATTAAAATTAAGCAATTGAATAAAATTTAACATTTTTAAAAGTGAAAATAAAACATTTTTTTCGAGTCTTTTTCTCTTAAGTCGTGTTTTTTGCCTTGTCACTACAAGTCCTATTAATTATTATTGTTGTTAACATTCTGAAGATCTTACAGTCGAGGATGATGGGGATTCTCTTCTTCGTTGATATTCGGAACAGAAAGGCGGAGGGCTCGGCCACCATCTCTGTCTCCTGCTCCTGCAAACCAACGGCTTACATTGGAAACCAGCGCTTGAATATTGGGTACATCGGTGGCAAATCCTGACAGGAACACATCTGCAAATGTAAAATTGTTAAACGCAACAAGTAGTGATAGTAAATTCAATTGTGAAGTTAGTAGATTGAGAAATTTGTCAATTTATTTGTATTTTACCTTTTATGCAAATAAAAACTACAGTTTTTATGAAAGAAAGTTTTCCAGGCTGGTTTTTCGTTCGCCTACCGCATCCGCTGTAGTAAAGTTGCACTTCCTTCTCCAAAATGGCTAGTAACGCGCGATTCAGAGCTGTTCGGAAATTACTATTACCGCCAATCACGAATCGTATCATTTTTTTCTGAAAAAAACAGTCGTAAGAAAATAGAAAAAATGTATATGAAATGAATAAAGGAAACTATCACAAAATTACTTCATTTAGAATACTTCCAAAATTTTGTATGAATGTTCTTTATGTAAAAAACTAACAATTTTCCCCTATGAAGAAACATTTTATGACGTCTAGAATTTGAGATATTTAATTTCAAATTTCCAAGTTTTCCCATCTAAACGCGTGTAAATTGAAGTCAAGTTTCGTTTATGAGTTATAAAAAAATGTACTCAGGATTTTTCTTAAAAAAATTTAGCCACAGCCTTTTTGGCTATATAGGCAAAAAACAATCCTGAATACATTTTTTTACAACTCATTATAAATGAAACATGACTTCAATTTACATGCGTTTAGATAGGGAAAATGAACGATTGGAAATTAAATATCTCAAATTCTACACGTCAGCAATTTTTTCTTCATAAGGGAATATTGTTATAGTTTTAATGACAAGAAAACCTTCATACAAAATTTTAAAAGAATCTCGAATGAAGTAAATGTATGATAGTAATACGCTAAATACAGACCAAAGACTCTCGTTTTTATGCCGAAACTCCCAGAGCGTTATTGAAGGCTAGAAATTCTTCGAGTATTTTAATAGGCATGGTGACTCCGAGTTGAGCTCGCACATCACTTTCTTTGTTGACGTTGTCGACCGTTCCCAGATTAGCACAACCGGACAGCATGAACTTCAAGTCATTCATCTTTTTATCGATGTCCCATTGAAGAGATAGCTTCTGAGATTTTATTACTTTGATGATGCAGTCCTCCATATCCTCCAAAGCAGTGTTGAAATCTTTCAGTATTTCTGTGGACAATACCAATTTGTTAGTATTATTTATAAGTATTTGTACTAGTTTTTGGTCTTCAAGTAGTTTTTTGTTAATTGGAATTTTTAAATAATTTTAAATACGTGTATTATTGTTTGGCTCCGGAACGATCGTGATGTTTTCTGCTGGGTCCTCCGAAAAAAAATTTGAAATAAATATTTGCTGCAATATGGTGTAAAATTGCGTGTTATGAATTCGCATACGATATGAAACACTAGAATACTTACCAAGTATTAAATTGTTTATTAAAGTTTCGTCTCCTATGTGAGGAAGAGGTTGCTGCATTCGCAAAGTTTGGCACATTTCTTCTTCGCTGATGATTCTGACCAACTCCTGAGTATCCTGAATCTCTATTTCTATTTCGTCGATGTTTGTCGAGTTTTTCTGTGGTTCCAGGGTCCTATTGAGCCGCCGTAACCCCTGTTCCCAATTCTCTATAAAAAAGTTAACATACGGAAAGACGCAGATTATAAACAATTGGTGCGTCAAGAGAAATAGCGTCGAGATTCTTAGTTATAAAATTATTTATTTTGATTTGTTATTATTATTTCTTTATTATTTTTTTTTGTAATTAATAGACTTTATTGCTCCGGGCAACGCACTTCCTCAGTTTGCACTGGGAAACATTCACCTACCCCCGGGGGTTAGGCTCGGTCTTAATCTAGACCGGAACGATAACGCTGGACGGCACTCGAGGGTTCCGACATCACCTCGGCTGCCGCCCAGTCAAAAAGTCGCGCGAAAAATCCCATATATCGCTCTGCGATAGCCGTTCCCTCAAGCCAGAGGGTTAGCGGCTACCGCAGTCCACAATCGTGTTGCCTGAGTAAACGGAGGGACCCAAGGATGACCGCCTTCTGCATCTGACCCGCCAGCAACCGGACACCAGGTTTGCAAACCGGTATGCTAGCGAGGCCCGATACAAAAGACTCTTTCATCCCCCCTAGCACGCCGATGATGAGGACAACGAGAGTTACCCTGAATCCTCGGTGCAAACGACGTAGCTCAGCCAGGAGAGGCTGATACTTGAGCCGTTTCTCCTCTTCCTTTCGCGACACGTTAACTTCGGCCGGAGCCGAGAACTCAATGACGTATATCGTCTTGTTGTTGAAATCGAAGAGGACAACATCAGGCTTAGTCGCTTGAAGCGGCCCGATGGTCGCGAATGAGAAGTTCCAATAAATCTTGCACCTCTCGCCCACGACAACGGACTCAATATCTCCTGGTAAATAAGGCGGCACGGGCTCCCGGTCTATCCTATAAGAGTGCCGTAGATGATAGTACAACACTCTTAGGGCCGCGTTATGGCGATAAATATAGCCGGAGACTGCATATACTGGGCAGGCCGACAGTAGATGCATTAGTGTCTCCGGCGATTGTTTGCATGCACGACACAAAGTGGTCGGCAGAGGCTGACCCAAAACGCGACTGCGATAGACCAGGGTGTTGATGACTCCGTCTTGGCAGGCGCAGATAAACCCTTCGGTCTCGGACATCAGTCCAGCTGACCGCAAGAAGGAAAAGGTCAGCTGGGTGGACAGCCCCTGTTCCTCGATGTGGTGAAAAAACACACCGTGCATGGGTCTGTCCACGTGCTGCCGAGTCAGGACAGTCTGCTCGGCAGCCCTGATTGCCCGCCGACGTCGGGACTTGGGCAACCGAGCGACGGAGTCTATTGGCAAGGCGCCACGCCGGCGCCGGCGGAACTCCAAGCCGAGGGTCTCTGCCGCACGATCTGCCGCCTTATAAAGAAAAGCACCCGCCCCATGAAGCTCATGCTGGTGCACAATCTCCAGGAGCGGGTCCGAGCTTGTTATTACATCGCTTGCTATTCCGAGGACCATGCATGCGGTCATGAAGACACTCCAATCCCAAGAGTCCACGCCCGCCGCTCTGACGCAGCATATAGAGGCGCGGGGAGGAAGATCGAGGGTGCAGACTCCGCTGGATGTTCATTATTTTGCGTGTGCCGATGTCCAGCTGTTTAAGCTCGTCTCTGCGCCATTTGACGACGCCAAAGGAGTAGAGCAGGACCGGCACAGCGAGCATATTGGTGGCAGTGATCTTATTTTTCCCAGACAGATCTGATTTCCAGATCCGTCTGAGACGCCGCCTATACTCGCTGCGGAGGGCCTCCTTGACACCCTCAGCGTCCTGTACAGAACGCTGATCGATGCCAAGGTACCGATAAGACCCTCCGGCGTCCAGTGTTTGAAGACGCTCCCGTCCACCAGCCGAACATCAGCCGCGACACCCTCTGCTCTCCCTCTCCTGAGATGAAGAACAGCGCACTTGTCCAATCCGAAGTCCATTCCCGCCGCCCGCGTGTACGTCGCTACGATGTTCAAGAGGAGCTTAAGTCCCCCCTCCCCAGGAGCGTATAGCTTGAGGTCATCCATATAAAATAAATGGGTGATCCCTCGCCCACGCTCCTCGGGGGGCCCTGCTTCGTACCCGCGTGCAGCCCGCAAGGCGATTGACAAGGGTAATAGTGAGATGCAAAACAGGAGGGGGCTGAGAGAATCTCCCTGGATAATCCCCCTCCTATGCCCCACCACTCCGGTCGACACGTTGCCTTCACTAGTCTTAACTGTGAAGCGTGTCTTCCAGAGCGGCATGAGCGTCTTAATGCATCCCACTATGTAAGGACTCACCGAAAGGCGTTCGAGTAGGTGTATAATCAGTTTGTGACTGACAGTGTCGAACGCCTTACGGTAGTCTATCCAAGCGACTGAGAGGTTACGCTTGTGCTGGACCGCGTCTTGCGTGATGCAGCGGTCCACCAGCAGGTTCTCCTTACAACCTCCCAGTCCCCTCTTGGATCCCCTTTATTCGTGTATCTCCCGCCATGCAGGCTCGATCTCGCCCAGAACACGCTCATAAAGAATCTATGTGAAGATCTTACAGAGCGCATTCAGACACGTTATCGGGCGGTAGTTCTCCGGACAAGACAGATCCCCTTTTTTGGGGATTAACACCGTTCTTCCCTCTGTCAGCCACGTAGGGATTGGCACCGTCCCATCGATGAACGACGAGAAGATGCGGGCCAGATGGGTATGGGTGCACGTGAATTTCTTCCACCAGAAGATGTTAATCCCATCCGGCCCGGGAGCGGCGTGGTTCCTCATGCTACTCACCGCCTTCTCCACCTCACCCCGCGTGACTGGAAAACAGTCGCCACGCTGATTTGGCTGTTGCCGGCAATACGTGTCGAACCGTTCCAGAGCTGGAGTGCTTTCATCAAAATGACCCGCCTCGCTATACAGTTTTTCCCAAAACCGCTCCACCTGAACAGCTGTTGGCGCTGTGTCGGGGGCAGGCGTAGGTGGTTGGAACCAGCGGCCTGGGCCAGAACGGAAGAGGGCGTTGTCTAACGCCCGATCCAGCCGCCTCTCTAGAGATTGCTTCGCAACCCCCAGGCTCCGCACCTTCTCCACGCAGCGTTCCTTCACAATAAGAAGGATAGCTTTGTTCAATGTGTGGTGACGGCATTTCAGTTCCGAGCTGATTTTTCGGATTTTAGGGGTAAACGCCCTCCCGGCCGTAATGAAGTCTAACACACACTGAACACGGGATGCCTGCCTCCGCGCTTCATTGATCTTATTCTGGAGCTGTGCAACGCGCCGCCGAGTCTTAGCAACAAACGCCGCCTTATCATTGCGTGTCTGAGGCTTCGACTCAACAGCCGCGCGATACACAGCCCAGTTCAAGCTGAGGAGATCAGCGGTCTCGGGGATTGCTGCCGCGAGGGACTCATTTGCCGCTTCTAGGCAACCAGGCTGAAGAGAAAAATTCCCAGTGATTCTCTCCCTCCTTGTTCCCCAGCCCTCTGTCAAATCGACGCGCCAACGGGGGAGTTCCGACTGCCGGGGGGTTCGATCTTGAGGCCGTCCGGCAGAGCTCCGTGCGGAACGCGCGGAAGAGCGCCTACCGGACAGCTCTGGTGGTAGTAACAAGAGATCGTAGCCTTGTCGTCGCAAGCGGGCAGCCTGGTCTCGTAGATGTTGTTGCGAGAGGTGTGCAAGCTCTGGGTGCTCTTGGCTCTACAGGGCCTGCAACCTCACCATGTAGCCCCGCCGCGACGGTACGCTATCCCTCCAGCAGCGGATGAGGTTTCCTTGAGTTCCTCCGTCCACTCGAGGCGCCGATTTCGAGCCGTGGTCGTTGCCGTGGATCCTATCCGGGTGCCCCTCCCAACTAATCCTTGGTCCCCATCCGAGAGGGACCGGTTGTGGGGGGCTTGACTAGGCGGTGTTCGAACCTAGTTTTCGGCGTGCCAGGTGATTGGCCTGGCACGTCGCTGGCCAGGCCAACAAATAACAAAGTATTTATTATTTGTTGTATAACAACAAATAACAAATAATATAATAACAAATAATATAATATAATTGTTGTATAACAACAAATAACAAATAATATAATAACAACAAATAACAAATTATTTATTATTTGTTGTTATTATTATTAATTATTTCTTTATTATCTATTCTTAGTTATATTTGATGTCGAGGCAGTTACGCTTGACACATATGACGAGACACGCTTGTATCACAAGCATCTTATATTTTGAGCACGAAGAGTCTCGGTGCGGAGCATCTTGTCACCAACTATGTCCTGTCATATTGGGCGTATCTCTTGGTGCAAACGCAAGTGCAACTGTCCCCACGCCAAGGTTTTTAATATTTAAGCACTTTGATGCTGATTGCGAAAAAAAATGAAAATATACTCTTAAATAAAAATATGATTACTTACTCGCTTCGCAGACGATTCTCGCGACTCGGTAGATCCCCCAGTTTTTCTCTGGTGACTTTTCTTCGGATGCCCACTTCCTTATTTTGCTTATTGTTCCCTTCTTCAGATAAAAATACTGTATCGTTGACTCTTCTTCGATCAGCCACGACCTGAGAACTACATTCGAAGCTGGGCTCTTTTCGGTCGCACTTTTCCTCGAACTCAATGACCACAAATTGAGATTTTTTTTGTAATTTGCTCCATCCTGAAATAAAAAATAAAACGAACAAGCCAAAAAATGGAAATAAAGTTATGAAATAATGTTTATTAGACCTTGGAACATAAGTAAATACTAACCTCAAGTTGCCTGGCACGCCAGCGTGATAATTATGATTAAATATGTTATTTTTAGAACTTGTATTGTAACGTAAAACTTATTATTCCAATGACTTCTTTATTTATTCTTAGTTTATTACAGTTTTTATTTAAGAAATGTATTTGTTTCCTGTCACAAACTCGCACGTATCCCAAAATTTGCGCGGGCTCTTCGCGACCGTAACCTCAAATTGCCTGTCGGCACGCCGGCGTTGAGTTTATATAATATTTATTATTACACGTGTACACTTATTATTTTGCAGATTTTAAAAAAAATTATATTATTTATTTTCGCTCTCGCCTTCTTTTCACTCTCGCACTCTCACAAACTTGCACGAGTGTCCCTCCCGAAATTTGCGCGGGCTCTTCGCGTTTGCCGGTACACACATACAATCGAAACACCTCACGCACGTGTAGTACTGGTTGGCGGCGCTACTATTTTTCGTCCGCGTGCAGTAAGGTTACCGCGTAATCGTTACCGCCAACTTCCAAAAAAATACATTTGGTATCAATTTCCGTGAGTGGTATCATCAAAGTATCTTTCTGCACCTCGATGATCTGGAATAATCCAAACTTTCTAGATAAATCTGGCTCTACAAAGAAATCTCTCGTTTCCTTGGTCAAATAACCGGTGGCAAAGTATTCATCGTTGTGAGCGTGTAAATCATTTATAAAAATGATTTGGCCATTACTGAGAAGGAACACATTATTCGGTGACGAACAGGTAATTATCCAATTTCTTCTGTGTATTTCTTTAATCTGGTCACGTTTTTTTACAACTTTGTTTACGATTTTTTTTTACTGTGGACATACTTTTTCCTGCGAATTGATTTTTGACAGTCTGTTGATAACGTGTGCTAAGGGATTTTTGGGGGTGCGAACAAGTTTTTTCAACCTGCCCAAGTAGCACATTCTTTGTTACAGAGTATTCTACATGAGACCACCAGAAGAAGAAAGTGCTTGTACTGATTTTCTGGGAGGATATAGGAAAAAACTACAGCTCCACAGTACAAAAGACAAAAGCGATACTGGGTAGCTTTCCACCTTTACACTTCGTCTGTATTGTACACTCTGCGCTGAAATTCTGAAGGGATATTTTTCTCAAGCGAAGCCATCAACTCTTTGAGGACACGCAGCTGTGATTTTTTTATCCGGTAAGGGCAGTTTCGACAAATCCACTTATCGAGAAGTAATTTCATGACACCCAAATTCAAAAGATACATGGAGTCTAGTGGCATATATTTAATAATGTTAAATCTCGGCAGTAAAAGCAGTGGAGAACACAAATCAGACAAATGATGATTAGTATCTTTTTTCAAGCGGAAGGATCGCTGAGTTCTTTTTGGACAATCAAGCTCAGGGTAAACTCTTCTTCTATTGATGGTAAGACCTTTTACTGTGCACCGTTCACATGCATGAAAGCCACCAGGTCATTTAGAGCATCTGATCCATGACCGAGCTGGTGAATCACAGATTATAGCCTCAACTCGAAATGTATATTTTTTGCCCTCGATTGTTACTCCATGGGTTTCCAATTTCTCTGCTTCTGAAATAGAGTCGTTCAGGAAGTGAATGACAGAATTTGGCTTTGAGTCCCGTGAATAGATAGCCACTACTGCAGGTGTGCTCTGGAAATCTTCATAGTAGTGTAATGGTACCAGTTCTAAACCAAGATTCCTACTACCGACACTTACCGACCGAGAACGAACCAAAAAATGGTTAATTTCTGAGTTATCGGCGGATGGTCAGGTAGGGGTTTGATTTAGAACTGGTACCATGATCGACTGTCGATGTCTGTACTTACCAACCGATGGTAGGGCTGCATTGCTTACCGACCGATTGTGAGGCTCACAGATTTACCGATCGATGGTAGGGGTCACCTGCTTACCGACCGATGGTGGTAAGTCCCCCTTCGCCTTGAATGGAATTCGGCGGAAGGGGGGGGGGTAACCACAGGGACACACGTCCGACTCCTAGCGAGGCCGCGCAACGCGCAACTGACAAAGAGTCGAAGTGCTTTGTAGTAAAAGGAAGTTCCCCTCCCCTCCCGCGGGGAGAGGGGGGGCGGTGGGAGGAAGAGTGGAGGGTCCGATTTCTCAGAAATTGTTTTAAACATTTGTGGGTGGTGAGTCATCGGGCGCTTGCCGTGGCTTGACAAAGCCCCCCCCCCCCCACTCTTGCTGAGATGCGATAGTTTTGTTTATCGACGTGTTGAAACCAGCGAATTGAGGTGTTGAATGATTATTTTCCGAGAATTTATCATCGGCCGGTGACATTTGTTAGCGTCAATATGGCGGCGGGATTTCGTCAGATTTCTACGAGTTATATTTTTTAAACATTTTGCGGGGAGGGGTGAGTCATCGGACGCGTGACATTTTTCCGCGCTCGGACCCTCGTGCCCTCAATGCGAGGGGTGGGGGGGGGAGTAGAAAGGAGTACATAATCTTACGATTCAAGATCGGACGCACACATGAGAAAGAACTACGTGCACACGAGTGAAACAATGGAGTTCATCGATAAAATTGGTAAAATTGCTGATTTTCTGCCGACGAAGAAGTTCAGAGAGTTGTCACCCGGGTCGGATTATATCATCACCAACAAACGGGCGGTCAACACCAAATTTGGCAAAAAGCACGTCGTTGACATTCGCAACGAATTCAGCGTATTTCTACCCGGAACGATCATCAAGGCGCTTGAGGCTGATTCGATAACATTCGAGAGCATGTTGGCAGCAGCGCATAGAGGAGATCTATGCATGGCCTATCGCGGCGGCAAATGTCACAGCCTGAAATTCGCGAATTCAGCAACATTCCAGCTGATGTTGGCAGCAGCGTACAAAAGAAATGTCTGCATAGCCTACATCGGCGGAAAGTTTATCGCATACGTTAAGGGTCATGAAAATCGAGAACAGCTAGCTCACATACTAAATATGAAAAATTATCTAGTTATTGAAACGTTGGAAGTGGACTCTGAAGATATGGATCCATAATGAAGGATACTAGTAAAGTACTTCAAGAACAAATCATCCTGTGTTCAAGATTGGAAAGCATGAGAAAGAGCGCCCAACGTCTCGCACACACACACGCGCGCGTGCGAGGCTGTATAGAGATTTCCTTCTTAAATGCATTGTGAGCCCTTCGGTATCGGTATTTCATTTCGATTCATCGAGCAGTCTGGACCATGGACGATTGCAATAAAATTATCGATAAGTTGAGCGGTGCGAGGAACAATTTCTCTCACGTGGATAAGTGGCAAAAGTTCTGTGAGGTGCACGTCAAACTGTTGGGGCAAACGTTGAAAAAACCGGGGCTCAACGTCGGTGAAAAACTGAAAATACAATCGACAATTGCAAAATTGTTGTCGTTGAGGGAAAAAATCGTGCGTGGAGCAAGTGTAAGCAGCGCAGGTATAAGCGGTGCTGGTGTGAGTGACGCTCGCGAAAAACTAAAGTGGGTCGATCTCGAGTCGGCATTCAAAAATCGAATAAAGACAGGCTCGATTGTGAATTTCGAGCACAAAGATGTGCAAAGTTTCCTCGAAGATGAGATGCGCGTGGTGGTTTCAAAACTGGACAAAATCGCGCGGGAGGAGGGTAACGTGAAGGTGAATGTGACCTTAGCGTGCAAATTTCACCTCATGAAGGTGAATGACATCATTGAGGAGGAAAAGACATTTCAAACGACAAACGCGGTCATTCTACCATCGAGCGATATTGCCGAGTGGTTCATCGAGTGCGTCCAAGAAAAACTCTCCGCCAAAATTGAGGACTTTCAGGAAGAAGAGTCGGGTTGGACGTTACACGAAATCTCCCATCTACTTGTGAACGTTAAGAAGTACGAACCGCTGCGAGGGAGCTTATCCACCTACACGCGTCTCCCGAAGGATATACAGACGAAACGGGCCGTCGTCAATATTCAAAACAATGACCCCTATTGTTTTCTCTGGTCCGTCACAGCAGCACTCTCTCCACCACCGAGGATGCATCCCGAACGTACGAGTTCTTATCCTCATTATAGTGAGCTGCTCAACTGCGAAGGCCTGGATTTCCCGATGAGTTTGTCAAAGATTGCAAAATTTGAGCAATCGAATGGCTTATCGATCCATGTGTATGGGATTGATGGTACGACAAAAGATGGCACTAGTAAAATTGTGCCGATTCATCTGAGTAAGCAAATGTCGGATAAACCAACCATTCATCTACTCATGGTCAAAGTGGAAATCGACGAGGAGGAGGAGGAGGAGGACGAGGAGGAGGAGGAGGAGGATGCCGTTCCTAAGGTATATCATCATTACGCGTGGATTAAAAACATGTCGCGACTATTGAATGCGCAGGTGTCGAAGGATGGACATCGCGTATGGATTTGTGACCGGTGTTTGTGTTACTTCAGCAGAGAAGAAATATTGCAACGACATAAAGAGGACTGCAGTAATAATTGTCGCGTTACTTTTCCCGAAGGTATAAATACAAAATTGCAATTCAAAAATTACCAGCACAAGGAGATAGTTCCATTTGTAATTTACGCAGATTTGGAATGTTTACTCGAACCGGTCACAGCACCACAGGCTAACACTGTAAATTATCAGAAGCATACCCCTCATAGCATTGCCTACTATAAGCATTGCAGTTTCAATGACGCTCTCTCGGAGTACAAGGCGTTTCGTGGAAAGAACTGTATCGAGTGGTTCATGCGTGAATTAGAAGGACTGGCAGGCTCTTTGCACGACATTTTCCAGACCATAGTACCAATGAAACCTCTGAATAGCGGAGAAAGTCGAAGTTTCAAGTTGGCTGAAATTTGTCACATTTCTGAAAAACCATTTGTGCCGACAAACGTAAGAGTCCGAGATCATTGTCACTTTACGGGAAAATTCCGCGGCGCCGCTCATCAAGACTGTAATTTGAATTACAAAATTGCCCATGTAGTGCCGATAGTTTTTCACAACTTGTCCGGATATGACGCACACTTTTTGATAGTAGTATTGGCTCGAACCTTCGAAGGATCCATGAGTCTTTTGCCGATTAACAAGGAGAAATATATTTCTTTTTCGAAGCGCGTCAAAGGTACACGCGTGCAGTATAGATTCATCGACTCCTTGAGGTTCATGCCGAGTAGCATCGAAAAATTAGCGTCTTACCTGAAAAATGATCAAAAAATAGTAACACGCAAGCATTGCGCTGACGCCACGCAATTTGAATTGTTGACGCGAAAAGACGTATTTCCCTATGACTATGTGGACTCTTGGATGCGACTCGATGAGACGCAATTGCCTGCGAAAAATACATTTTTCTCCCGATTGAGTAGTGAAGATATTTCAGCGGACGATTACGCGCACGCGTGCAAAGTTTGGACTGTCTTTAATCTCAAAACGTTGAGTGAATATTCCGACTTGTATTTGAAAACCGACGTACTCCTTCTGACAGATATTTTTGAGAATTTTCGACGAAATTGCATTAACACATACGGCCTCGATCCATTGCACTATTTTACCGCACCCGGTCTATCGTTTGATGCGATGTTAAAATGTACCGGCGTAGAGCTCGAACTCTTGTTCGACGTTGACATGTTAAAGTTCATCGAGAAAGGTATTCGCGGTGGTGTAGCGCAGTGCTGCAATAGGTATGGGAAAGCGAATAATCGCTACATGCGTGATAACTTCAATCCAAACGAGCCCGAGTCATACTTGATGTATTACGATGTCAATAACCTGTATGGTGCAGCTATGTGTGAGTCATTACCATTCGGCTCGTTCGCTTGGGTGGAAAATTTCGGGGAACGTATCGAGAGTATTCCCGACGACGACGCCGAAACGGGCTACATTTTCGAAGTCGATTTGGAGTATCCTCGAGAGTTACACGACACGCACAAAGATCTGCCTTTGTGCCCCGAACATTACGTCCCTCCTGGCAGCACTCAACGAAAACTAACGACCACACTGCTTCGAAAAGAAAAATACGTCATTCATTATAGAAATTTGAAGCAATGCTTGAAATTGGGATTGCGTCTCCTAAAAATTCACCGAGTCCTCAAATTCAAACAGCGCGCATGGCTGAAAAAATACATCGATATAAATACGGAATTGCGAAAGCAATCGAACAATGACTTTGAGAAAAAATTTTACAAACTCATGAACAATGCAGTCTTTGGCAAAACAATGGAGAATGTCATGAAACATCGGGAAGTGCGACTCGTGACAAAGTGGAAGGGGCGGTGGGGGGCCGAAGCGCAGATTGCCAAGCCAACGTTCCATAGCTGCACCATATTTGATAATGAAATCGTCATAATCGAGCTCAATCAAGCATGCGTCCTACTCAACAAGCCCATATACACCGGATTTTCCATACTCGATATCTCCAAGCTCTGGATTTATAATTTTCATTACAATTTCATGCGCGAAAGATTTGACGATCGAGCAAAATTATTGTATACAGACACTGATAGTCTCATCTATCACATCAGCGTGCCCGATATGTATGAAACGATGAAGCGCGATATCGACAAATTTGACACGTCTGATTATTCACCGAACAATCCGTACAATATGCCTTTGCGCAATAAGAAAGTATTAGGTCTAATGAAAGATGAGAATAACGGTCGTATTATGACGGAGTTTGTAGGCTTGAGAGCGAAATTGTACTCGTTCAAAATTCTCGACGGTGACGACGCGAAAAAGAGAGCTAAGGGTGTACGACGGTCAACCCTGACATCCATCACATTCGACGACTTTAAAAATTGGAGAATCTCTCTTTCATTTGTGCGATTGACATTTTTCGGTTTTGCTCGGATGGTTCGATGCACGGTGTTGTTGTATTCGGTAACGAGAGAATCCAGAATATCCATCCATTTGTACATTCCGCGAAGACTGAATTGCATCCACATTTTATTTTTCAACGTTCTATTGAAACGCTCGCAGATTGATGCTTTCAAATTGCTATACGTTGAATACATGTTTACATTGTGCCTTTTCATAAGAGCTTCAACTTGTGAATTATAAAATTCTTTTCCACGATCGACGTGCAAGATCTTGGGATGCGACCCTGATTGAACATAGATTTCATGGCAATCGTCGTATCTCTACCGCTCTTGCTTCTCAACGGTAGGGCCCAGGCGAATTTGGAGAATATATCGATGACGGTCAGGAGGAACTTATGTTGCGAGTTTTGCCTCGCGTACGATGACATTTCTACGATATCGGCTTGCCACGTTTCATCCAGACCTCGAATGTCAACGTGTCGACGAGTATAATTTCTTCGTGCAGGCTTATGCAGCTCTCGCACGAGAGTCAGTTTTTTGTCATCATTCATGGCGCGCGTGCGGAGATCCACACACATCAACGTTCAACATGCGAATGGAAAAAACGATCGTTCAATAAATAATGCCAGCCTCGCGCAATTCTTCGATAATCGATAAGATCTCATTGGAATGCGATGAGTTGCCTGCCGCTTGAGATGCGTGGAGTAATCGAAGACGATCTACAAGCTCATTCGGATTGTCCCAGTAAACATAGTCAAATTGCATATTTTTTCTGGCCTTCTTATACATCCGCCGACCCGTACGTGCTCGAATTATTTTCGAAATATAAATCTTGAATTTGTGACTGTTTTCACGTCGCACAGCTCCGTCCGGTTTGTAATATTTTTTATGCGCGTTCGTGTCAATGATGATATTCTCATAATTTTTCAAATCGTTCGGTTCGAGAAAACCGACATTTGGCACTTTTTTAAATAGGAGCTCCGTCAATCCCACAGCTGTCGCATAACTTTTCTCCCCCACATGAATATGCGGAGAATCGAAAAATATCGGAGAATCGCCAATCATTAATTTGGTGCTGGCGAGCATTCGCACACCGTATGTCGTATCCAGACTTTTCTTTTTACCCATACGTAACAATACGAGATATTTTTTTATCAATTCATCGACTCGACTGGGTGATTCATCGTCATCGTCATCGTCATCGTCATCGTCATCGTCATCGTCATCGGTCATCGTCATCGGTCATCGGTCATCGTCATCGTCATCGTCATCGGTCATCGTCATCGTCATCGTCATCGTCATCGTCATCAGAGGCATCATCTTTGTGCTCATACGCCGCTGTGAAAGTTGAATCTTCCGATGACTCATTCTTAACTTCACTCTCATTTTCTTCCGTTTCATTCTTGATTTCCTCCTCCTCCTCCTTCAATGGTGACGTCTTGTGAGAAACGAGCTTTTTCAATGGTGTGACTATTGGCTTAAAGACATCCTGCATCGCCTGATCAGCATTATCTCTACCCATCTTTATCATTCAATGTTTGCGTCTAATTGCATCACTAGCTTTGACGATTTGCTGCAACACATCTTTTTCTTGCAAAAGTTGTCGACGCTTCATGCTGTTGTCAGTTTCACAATACAAGCAATACTGTATGCATTGCAACAAAGAGCACGTTATTTATTGACTCGGAGGAAAGAATCAAACCCTCGTCTATACCTACCCTCATTGATACTACTATCCTTGTCAATTGTAAGGAATCCATACTTGCTGTAATTCCAACATTCGCAACATATATTTTTGAATTGTGTGTATGACATATCGGTATTGACATGGTCATCGTACACATGCTTAAGGTCAGGGGCGTACTCAGGATTTCAGCTGGGGGGGGGGGGGGGGGCAGCTCATACCTGCTTCGAGAAGATGATCGGTCGGGTATATTGAAACAAAAAATCATGAAAATTGACTTTTATTAATTAGTTTGATTTGATTATGACACAAAACAAAATATTATATATATAATAATCATAATATATATATATATATATTAATTTAACAGTAATCTTCTCGGATTTGCCGAAAATTTGTCTATGACAGTCTTTTCAATAAACTCACTGTTTTCTTTTAAATAATTGCGATGTAAGCTCATCAAGCATAAACCCATAAGCCTTTCTTCACCCATGGTGCTTCCAAGCCACGTTTTAACTCTTCGCAGCGTACTGAAGGACCGTTCTACGGTCGCCGTGGTGCATGGGATAGTGCTTAAAATAATCAATGCCTTTCTGACAGCAGGGTAAAAAATGTTGGCTTCGTTGAACAGATCAACTACTTCTATATCCCTTAACTGATCATCTGATAAAGCCTTCTTCACCCATAAATTATGCCAAAGGTTCAGTTCTCCGGTGATATCCAGGTTATAAAATTCTTGGAATTATTCTGCGTTCTTGTGTAAGTCTGTAATGCTGGTTTTAGTCATATACAAGGGATGTAGTTTACTTAAAGCAAACGCCGGAGTATTTTCTTGGGAGAATAGAATATTCAACGATGAAATGAGTGAATCAATGTATGGTATTATCAGGGAACGCCGCCAATATTCGTTATCATTGTCTGATGGCGGATTACTTCTATGTGTTTGCTTGTGAGCAAGACGTGGAACCGAAATTTCTATGTTCAAATCCATTGCAACAGCTCGCGCTTTTTGAAGCATTTCATTACTTATTCTATCAGGAAACTCGCGGTCATTTCTGAGAATGTCCTTGATATTTTTGATGTGTTCCCCCACCGAGATCATGTCAATCGATTTAGCTTGCAGTGCGTTAACTACTGGTTCTAAAACTGCTGAATATTTGGCTATTGTTTGTAGAGCAACAATAAACACTGGTTTTGTAACGGCTGAATGCAACTGATATGCAGATTTTCTGGTGGCATAATTTCCCTCTACGGATAACGTTTCTAGAGATTTCACAAGCTCTGGGAAATGTTGAGAAAACTTTCTGATTGATTTATATTTTTCGGACCATCTCGTCTCACACAATCGTGATAGGTTTGGAGCGTAGTTTCGACGTGTAGTCGATTCTCTGAAAAACGTTATAACATCCTTTACAGTGGCGACAGTATTTCTAATTTCTGGCACTGCGTTCGCATCATTCACAACAAGGTTGAGTTTGTGACTTGAACAATGAAAATATAAAGCACGAGGATATTTTTTTCTCAAAATGGCTTGTACGCCACCCTCTTTCCCTGCCATTGTAGAACAGCCATCGAATCCAAACCCTACGCAATCTTCGGTTGGGAGGTTAGAACTAATGAAGAAATTGTCAATTGCTTCGGCAATTGCTGAAGCATTTTGTGCTTTTAGTTCAACGAACCCTACAAATTCTTCTCTGATTTTCCTTTTGCTTTCGTCGTAGAACCGCACGCCTATTGACAGCTGTTCTTTCCCAGCTACGTCTGCTGTTTCATCAGCTAAGACTGCGTAAGCCATGGTCTTCTGAACCTCACTTATTATATTCTCCTTAATAACTTCGCCACATAAATTTATCAATTCGTTTTGTATTTTTGGCGATGTGTAAACTGCATTGCGACGGCACTGTTCCAGGTGACTCTTTAATTTGTCATCCCCTGAATTGATTCTCAACTTCAATAAATCTAATAAAACACCCTCATCTGCTTGTTTTCCCCTAAGAGGCATATCATGTATACCGCAAAATACTATACAAGAAATAATTGATGACAATATTTGTCTGTTTTCATCGATTGCTTTTTGGTGTCCACTTTGCAGTTGGATGTCTACAGGAACATTTTCAAGAAAATTTTTTGCAACATTTGTCGATGTTAGGTGAAGGTTGGTCGTTGCATGCTTTCGGCAGTCTTCATGCATATTTTTCAACTTTATATATGGCCTGACCATAAATGATCCCAAAATTCCTTTCACAGTGCTGATGGGCGGAGGGAACAAAACACAATGCTTACAAAGAGCGCCTTTTGGTCGCTTGGAACATACTAGCCATGGTGCATATTGATCCAACCAAGCATGATTAAATTTTCTTTTCAAATGGCTTGCATCACTTTCAAAATCGTAATTTCTGAGCGGGATCCAAGGATTTTGTAACAACTCCCTCTTCTTTTCCGTCGATAGCTGGGTAGCCAACCCAACATAATGACCCAGATTATTTTCATGATAGCCATCGCCCACTATAATTTCAGGATCGACGTTGACGTCATAAGTTTGTTGGGATGTCGATGGAGAAGAATAGTCGGCAACAGATATATTTACAGGTTCTGCTAGAGAATGTTACGCTTGTCCAATGTTAGCACGCAATGATCTTGGCATTACATGAGTAGTTTTATCATGGTTGTCATTTTCATCGCTTCCACTGCTACTTTCCCGAACTTTTTTTCTTTTATTGCGTGTTGTCCCTAAAAAATGGATACACAAAATTACTCTTACGGTGTTTAGGCATAGGACGAAAATAAAGATCAAGATACCTATAAAAACATCACATTCAAGTATCATTTACTTCCTATCAGTAAAAGTAAAATTGCGATATTCAAAATTCGTTAACTTTGTGGTTTGAACGCCAAATAATCAAAACTAGGTAATTTGAAATAATACATTTGTTGTGACGTTACCAGAGGTAAATATAAGTAAACAAATTTTTAAAACAAGCTTTTATTTAAATGCGCTAAAAGGAAAAAAAAACTTTTATATTTAAACTTTATCTATCAATTTATAATGCTTTTACACAATTTATATGACATAAAAGCTTGTCGCGAAATCGTTTGAATTTTTTAAGTCGTTGAAAATCTCGCGACAAGCTTTTATGTCATATAAATTGTGTAATAGCATTATAAATTGATAGATAAAGTTTAAATATGAAAGTTTATTTTTTTCCTTTTAGCGCATTTAAATAAAAGCTTGTTTTAAAAAGTTTTTTTACTTATATTTATTTTTTAATTTTTAGTTATCACTGTAGACAGGTTGCAAGCCAATGTTTTTGATGTCTTACATCAACAAATTACACAAGTCAAAGTTCACGACATCATATTACACCCTGACACTACTCAATTCTCGGCACGGCTACATTTTCATTCGTACCGGCACTTGCACAGGCTAGTGCCAGTGCAAGTGCCGGTGTAAAACTACTTTTAAATGTTTTCCTTCCTGCAAAAAATATACGTACCTACAATAATTGAAATGATACATCTATTTTCTATGTTCTATGCTCTTTCATGTTTGATAAATGAAAGAGCATAGAACATAGATACAATTATAACAAAACCACGTCTTGTAATTAATAAATTTAAATATTGTAAGTAATATGCTAAAGATATGCACTTACAAGAGAGCCCCCCTTAAACAAATCAAATAATCATATTAGGTACATATGTGTTTTGTTTTGACTCACTCACCTCTTTCAAAGAATTTCCTGATATCCGTTTGACGGAGTAATATTTCCAGTTGTTGCGCAGTAAACGTAAATCTCGTGTCGCCGCAACTAAACTATAAGACACTATGGCGCATGAAATATTCGCTCGTATTAAATTCCGAACTGAATTGAATTGTATTCCTCGACTATACAATTCAACGTATAATTATATATTATTCGAACTGAATTGCCTTGCTCTGTCTCACGATCCCGTTTATATATTCAAATATTCTCGCTCCCGAAATACGTAGAAAATACTCGACTCTATTTCCATCCTTGTCTCATACTTGCTATCACTGTCTTTCCTTTCCAGAATAGTCCATGCTAGTAGAACGTTCTTCGTGGTATTGCTATTCAATACAAGATGTCGCTATTGACCGTATAAATTGATGCTATTTCTCTTTACTGGAAAAAGTACTGTCGTCCGTAACTAGATAGCGCTAGATGTTGTTTTCTCCAAATTATATTCGGCTTTAATCCTAGATGGCTCTGATTGTCTCGTCGGGAGCGGAAACTACGAGATGCGGTGGTTTCGCGGGAGATTTAAATTATATTGCGTCGCTAACAGTATACTATATCGAATGTTGTAGAATATTCAATTATCTTCTAGAGGGGGGGGGGGCAGCTGCCCCCCTGCCCTTACCTGGGTACGCCCATGCTTAAGGTTCGAGTCGTCCTGCTTGAAGAGAACTATGAAATTCGTATTATCGCGTACGAGATGCTTAGGAATACGAGCGTATGTTTGAGAAAGATAGAAACAGTCCACATTCTCATGCCTTCCCATGGAGAAAAAGGCTCTCACGTTGTCCTGTTTCTCGCACGCTATATCGTCAAAGATGAATATGGAGTTTGGTCGTGCGTCGCTCGGTAGCACAACTTGTTCATGCTCGTTAAATGAATGATATTCGAGACCCTTCACGGGCTGGAGAAATTGTTCGAGTAACTGATATTTCGGCTGTTTCAGCGACTTTGAATAGAGATAAACGTTTTCGAATCTTAGACCATTCGGGTGTATTACGAGGGTGAGCAACGCGTTGGTTTTTCCGCAGTTTGACGGACCGCAGAATACCGCGCGAATCGTATTTGGCAGCAAATCACCATGACGCTTTTGTCCACCCTCTCCCCGAATTTGCGTAAATTCATCAAAGTTTATCACTGGCAGCTTTCCATACGTCTTGGACTTCATCTTCGTCGCAACTGACATAATTTTGGTATAAAACGAGCTTTTATATCTATTGCCGCTTCAGTCGAGCGTCAACCTTCATCACGGTCAAACATCGAGGAAAGAAGTCCGGTAAAGGTCTGCTCAATCGTATCATCAACAAACTTCCCGTTGAATTGCACTTGCCTGGATATCAGTATTGCGGACCCGGCACAAAGCTAGCTAAATGTCTTGCACGCGGCGATCCTGGAATAAATCCGTTGGATGCAGCTTGCAAGGAGCACGATATCGCGTATTCGAAAAATCGTGAAAACCTCGAAGCTAGACATTCTGTGGATTAAATATTGCAGGAGAGAGCTTGGCAACGAGTTCGCGCCAGCGACGCTAGTATCGGGGAGAAAACAAACGCGCTTGCCGTAGCAGGAATCATGAAAGCGAAGAGAAAATTCGGCATGGGGATTAAGAAGAAGAGGGGAGCAAAAATTGTTGGCTTGAAGAAAATCATCGATGCAGCGAGAGAAGCCATGGTGAAAAGCGAAGATTCAAGTGCAGTCGCTGCGTTGGCCTTAAAGGGCGGCCGAGCAGCTGTCAAGAGGGTCACAAGTGGCACGCACAAAGTGCGTACGCCTCGAGTGTTGCCCGTACCTCGTAAAATTGGTGGCTTCCTACCGTTTCTCGTACCCATCTTTGCCGGTCTCAGCGCTGCAGGGGCGCTAGCAGGTGGTGCGGCCAACATAGTCAAAGCGGTCAAGGCCGCTCAAGCAGCGAAACGTGAGCTCGAAGAGAGCAAGCGTCACAATCGAACGATTGAAGCAATAGCATTGGGCAAAGGCTTACATCTCAAGCCGTACAAACAGGGAATGGGTCTTTTTATCGCGCCAAAAAACGTAAAGTAGAGCTACCTCACCGACCACTCACCGATGCAGATTTGCTAAAATACGCCAAAATAATGAAAATCCCCTATTTTCGTGGATGTTACATGCGAAATCAATTGCCCAAGGGTGGACCATGGCTACGCGAATGTGCCATTGTAAATCTCGATGAGGATATGGGGTCTGGCACACATTGGGTGGCGTACAGAAAAACCAACAATAGAGTCCATTATTTCGATAGTTTCGGCGATCTTCAACCACCTGCCGAACTTTTGCAATACTTCGGTGTGAGTAGCGTGAATTATAATTACAAGAGGTACCAGACATACGACACATTCGAGTGTGGTCATTTGTGTCTCAAGTTTCTCTGTCGACAATTACCGCGACGAGAGAGATTTTCTCTGTATAAAATTGGGTGATGAGGGGAAAATCGAGTCAGTTTGTCAAACGACATTATGGACAACAGTCTTACGTTGACCTTATCGGGATCATCGTCGGTGCTCGAGGCTCAATACTTTCCCCCCATTGAACTCGCCCCCCACAAGAATTATACCCTCGGACTCATCGAACTCCTAACCTACAATTCGATTCCAAATATAGACATTGGGCACAACAAATTTTACGTTGGCAAGAACGTTTTTACCATACCTACTGGAAGTTACGAATTAGCCGACATTGCGACATACTTGGAAAAAGAGCTGGCAAAACAAAATATTACCATTCGCATTAGGCTCAACCACAATACGCTGCGCAGTGAAATCGAGTGCAGTTATGAAATATATTTCACGCCCGAGAATTCTATCGGACGTATGCAAGGATTTGCACCCCGTAGACTACGAGCTGGTGAAAAGCATCAATCGGATAATCTAGTGACCATTCTCAAAGTGAACGCCTTGCGCGTCGAATGTAACCTCACAGCTGGCGCGTATATTAACGAGCGAAGAGTACACACAATCCACGAGTTTTTCCCATCAGTACCACCAGGCTATAAAATCATCGAGATACCGTCGCACGTCATTTATCTACCAATCGCGAACAAGACGATAGACAACATTCAACTCCGAATAGTGGATCAGGATGGTGATTTGGTGAATTTTCGCGGTGAGACAATAACCATACGATTACACATCAAATCGCAATTCTTTCACAGAATCTCAAGCACTTATAAAAACAATACTTCGTCGATGAGAGAGTCCAGTAGTCGATGGACACGCACACCGCTAACACCGCAGAACGTGCTGTTTTTGCGGAGTTTGGGTCTACGAATACGTGGAAAAATCGCATGAAAAACTATATAATCTGCATTGCGTGCGTATGCTGTTTGAGATGGAGACGGAAATAACTGATATCAAAACCCCCGTCATCTTCGATGATTCCATCGCGCACTATGAGATTCATGCTCATCAGCCGTATGCATCTACAGCCTTCAATAATAGTGATGAAATACGTATTTCCATTCAGCATTAAGACATATGCATACTTCCCAGTCAAAGTTCGCTACGCGTATGCGGGCGAGTCACCAAAGCCGATGGCACAATCGCCGCCAATACACATTTCGCAAACAATGGCATTTGCTATTTGTTCGACGAGGTGAGATACGAGCTCAATGCCATGGAAATAGATCGATGTAAAAATGTGGGCATAACGAGCTCGATGAAGGGATACGCATCCGTGAGTCAATCCAAGAACTATAAGCTCGAGAATGCTGGCTGGTATGATGTTCGCAGCGGGCACGCTGTCGCAGATGCCGATGGGAATTTTGACGTATGCATACCGCTAAGTATGATCCTCGGTTTCGCCGAAGATTATCAAAAAATCATTGTGAACGCGAAGCACGAATTGATTCTATTGAGATCGAAGACTAATGATAATGCGATATGGCAAGCCACAGGTGAGGATGACATCAAACATCAAATTCACGTTGAAAAAAGTAGAATGGCTCGTACCATACGTGACACTCTCCGATAAGCGTAAAATCCAACTTCTCAAGTTTATCGGTAAAGACACACCGATACCCATGACTTCCCGCTCATGGGAATTGTACGAGTACCCAATGCTCCCCGCAACCTCAAAACACATGTGGGCCGTGAAGACATCTACGCAACTTCAAAAGCCGCGATATGTCATTCTAGCCTTCCAGACCGATCGGAAAAATAAGAAAAGCGCAAATGCGTGTAATTTCGACCATTGTGACCTCACCGATGTCAAACTCTACCTCAATTCGCAAAGTTATCCCTATGGGAATTTGAATCTGGACATTGCTCAGAACCAATATGCCCTTCTCTATCAAATGTATGCAAACTTTCAATATTCGTACTACAATCGAGAGCCCGAACCATGCTTGAAAAAATTGGATTTCATAAAGTATGCTCCTCTCATTGTCATTGATTGGTCGAAGCAAAACGATTCTCTCAAGTCCGGTCCCGTTGACGTACGCATCGAATTCGAATCAAAGACCAATATTCCCGCCAATACTTCCGCATACTGTCTCATTCTCCATGATCGTATTGTCGAGTACAATCCGATAGGTGGCGGGGTAAGAAAGTTGATATAAAGTTGGGATCACGCGCTCCCCTTCAGTCATCATGGAGTTTATCGTTGATGTGCAAGGCTTCAAGCGACTGATCAACAAATTCGTCCCGAAGGAAATATCAATTGTCGAGGTGGCGAGCGTTGACTGCAAACCCTTGACGTTTCTCTTCGAACCACCGTACGCCTGGAATTCTCTGCCGGGAAAGTACAAGAGTACGAATATGTGATTGGAGCGCAATTACCATGGTTTGCGATGGGACGATGGCGACTTTCCACACGACACCATCCCCATGTTCATTCGATCAATCTTACAACACGCTCGAATCGTCTACATCAAGGGATTGGAGAAATCGCTGTGGTTGAAGAAATTCACCGACCTAGCAACGGAGATCATCGAACTGGAGACTCTGGATTGCCCATCGTTGGAGAAGCTTGCGACAAAAGAGCTGAGAAACAACGGATGTCCCTAACATGCGACTCTCCACCCAAAATTCAAATGTGCCTATGAAAATGTGAAATGTTTGGAGAGATGGTTGAAAGAGGATGCGAGGAAATAAATTTTTTTAATGTCGATTACATAATTTTTCTTTCTATTTACAAAAAAAAATTTTTTTACAAAATGTTCTCCCATTCACGCGCGCGCGCGCGCGCGCACACACACACACACGCACACACACACACACACACACACACACACACACACACACACACACACACACACACACACACACAGAAAATGTTCTTAATACTGTGATGGCTAGGTTCGTGGATTCCTCCGCACCAGATCTCATCTAAGCGCTGATGTCAACCTGGAGCGCCTTGGTGATCCGAAACACAATCTTTTTGCCATGGATTCGCTGCCGCGAGGTTAGCCTGAGGATTCCAAGCTGAGCACCTCCGCCAACATCGAGCCTTTGTGATGTGTTTTTTTTCCGAGACCTCATAGCGACTCGGGGTTTCTGGAGAACAAAAAAAAAACAGCATTTTTCACTTGCAATTCACTTGAGCAGTCAATCGACATTAGTCGCCTTCCTCCTCACCGCGCACTGCATTCGTGAGGTTCGTCTGCCAGGTTTTTGAATTCCATACTATTGAACTTTCCACCGATGTAGACCATGCATAGATCTCCGTTGTACGCTGATGCCAACATCGTCTGGAACGTCGCCGGATTCGTTTCAAGTACCTTGCTGATCCTCGCCGGTAGAAATACGGTAAACTCGTTGCGAATGTCAATCACGAACTTTTTGCCATATCTCGTATTCACTTCGCGTATGTTGGTGATAGGATACTCCGACTCGGGGGTCAACTCGTTCAATTTCTTTGCCGGAAGAAAATCTGCGTATTTGCCAATCTTATTGATCGCGTCCATGTTTCACTTGTCGTCTGATCGTTCGAAGCTGTCTTCACGAGATTATATACTTGCCCCCTCCACCATTCCCCCTCCACTCTGAATCCTCGATCAATGACGTTTGTCGGTGAGATTTTTCGCGCCGTGGCTCCAAATTTATTTTTTTAAATATCATCCTCAGCGAATGAATCTGCGCCCACGAGTCTATTTCTCCTTTCAATTGTTGAATGTCGTGCAACAATCGTTCAATGCGCACTTTTAATTCACGTCTCTTGCACGAATTTTTTTCGTTGCGCCGCATGATTCTGCAGCCTTTCGTGGCAACTTCTCAACAAGAGCCTATTTTTTCCGTGAATCACCTACAGCTCCGTATCGCCCGGGACGAACATTATCATTATATGCTTCACTCCCTTTGATCTTTGGAAGTTTAGAATCGGTGGGGGGAGGGCCTTTTCGAAATTGATCTTCAGCGAACTTCTTCAAATTTTGCGAAACAGGATTTTTTGAATCTCTGAAATGACTCATGTTGACGGGGAAACGCTATACTGACGAATATTTTTCTAGACACCCCCACTTATAGTCCCCGTCATAATGGCGAGCGAGTTTCGACGCGTTTATCGATATCGCATTCGATTGGGGGGGGGACTTTGTCAAGCGCAGCATCCGCAAGGTGTGTGTGTGTGTGTGTGTGTGTGTGGGCACGCGCGTGAAAATGGAACGTTGCATGGCTCGAGTATAAACAGTGGTCTTTTCATCTGTTTATTTCCTCCTGTCATCAGGCTAAATTGAGGGCACGAGGGTCCGAGCGCGGAAAAATGTCACGCGTCCGATGACTCACCCCTCCCCACAAAATGTTTAAAAAATATAACTCGTAGAAATCTGACGAAATCCCGCCGCCATATTGACGCTAACAAATGTCACCGGCCGATGATAAATTCTCGGAAAATAATCATTCAACACCTCAATTTGCTGGTTTCAACACGTCGATAAACAAAACTATCGCATCTCAGCAAGAGGGGGGGGGGGGGGGGGGCTTTGTCAAGCCACGGCAAGCGCCCGATGACTCACCACCCACAAATGTTTAAAACAATTTCTGAGAAATCGGACCCTCCACTCTTCCTTCCACCGCCCCCCTCTCCCCGCGGGAGGGGAGGGGAACTCCCTTTTACTACAAAGCACTTCGACTCTTTGTCAGTCGTTGCGCGGCCTCGCTAGGAGTCGGACGTGTGTCCCTGTGGTTACCCCCCCCCCCCTTCCGCCGAATTCCATTCAAGGCGAAGGGGGACTTACCACCATCGGTCGGTAAGCAGGTGACCCCTACCATCGATCGGTAAACCTGTGAGCCTCACCATCGGTCGGTAAGCAGTGCAGCCCTACCATCGGTCGGTAAGTACAGACATCGACAGTCGATCATGGTACCAGTTCTAAATCAAACCCCTACCCGACCATCCGCCGATAACTCAGAAATTAACCATTTTTTGGTTCGTTCTCGGTCGGTAAGTGTCGGTAGTAGGAATCTTGGTTTAGAACTGGTACCATTACACTACTCTTAATCGTGAATTTTCATTATGATCGGCCAGAATTACAAGCTCGAGCTTTGGTAAATTTGAACCCCATCCACGTTTATAAAAACGTTAATTTTGGAGGAATCAAAAATGTTTGGCGCAATTTTCTTTCATAGCATTTTATATGTCGAGATATATGTAGATATATGTAGTTTAGACAGCATCGGTTGAATATTGCTTGTGCATTGTTGAGCTCCTAAGAGAGATTCTGCAGTTTTTGGTAAATTTATATACCCTTCCGACCTCAGAAATAGCAATATGTCTATCTAGAACTAGCAAGACTATCTAGAACTAGCAAAACAAATATTAATACGTTTGCATGTTTCAAGGCAAGTGCTATTAATTTTTATTTTGTCGTAGGACCATGAACGTCGTCGGTGTCATTTACAGTGACAGATTGTTCAGAATTTTCACTCCCATAATCCCGTCGTGTTCATCAGTTCTTACTGCTTCGTCATCGATGAACTCTTTACAATCTGAAATTTCGAATGGGACTACTATCACATCATCAGCTGAAATAATTTGTGGAGTATTCAACGCTTTCTTCGGTTCTTCTTTTTTTTGTCACCGCAAGATTTTTGTCTTTTTTCACAATTACTTAATACACCCGCGAAAATTTCCTCATATTTTTGTTCTTTCTTTAATGAACGTTTTTTCGCACCGCGGTATTTTTTCGACATATTTATGTTTATGTATTCATTCGCGAACTTGTATTTTATTTTTTAAATAAATAAATGATTGACGTGTATTAATTGTGATAATTTTGTTTTGGAAGTTATTCCTCCACGTACACACGAGACACGTATAATATCAAAATATACTTTAGCTTATGTTAGATATATTGAGAATCTGCGTAGGTATTAGATAACCAATGGCACATATCTTACGCCACGTATTTTTTCCACTGCTGATAATGATAAAAATAATAAAGAAAATATTCTTATAACGCAGACGTACACAATCGAAAAACAGGTTATAAAACTATATTGGTCAACGAATTGTTCAAGAATACAGGAACAATGACCTAGCCATTGTTCGTCCGACGGTTTCATCAGGCGCCGAAAGTCGGTAGATATCGAAAGTTGGGCAAGCATCGATTGTGCATACTCATCATTGGTCATGAGCCGGTTTTCTTTCAATCTTAAGCTGATGCTGGTGCTTACAAAATATTCAACGCTTAATCAACAATTGAATTAATACTAAGAATTAGCGTTGTCCCCAGAGTGAAAGAAGCAATGAATATCAACGATATATCGCCGATGTTAAACCGATGCTCGACCAATGCTGGTGACTGCAAAATATTCAACGCTCAGTCAACAATTGAATTAATATTAAAAATTAGCGTTGGCCCCAAAGTGGAAGAAGCAACGAATATCAACGATCTATACCCGATGTGAAGCCGATGCTCGACCAATGCTGGTGACTTCAAAATATTCAACGCTCAATCAACAATTGAATTAATATTAAAAATTAGCGTTGGCCCTAGAGTGGAAGAATCAACGAATATCAATGATCTATAGCCGATGTGAAGTCGATGCTCGATCAATGCTGGTGACTTCAAAATATTCAACGGTCAATCAACAATTAAATTAATGAGAAGAGTATGTGGCTTCCGGATGGAGGCCGTGTTGAGGATCAGCGTTGTGCCGACGTTTCGCAAACGTTACAGTCTGCATCATCTGGGCTGAGAGCTCCGATACTGAAGCTCTCGTGTCTCAGGTATTCCTTATATAGTTGCAGTCATCGTTCCGGATCGGATTTGGCACACCGTCCTCCCGATTTTTTATTTGACCAGCTGATCAATTAAAACATCTGATTGGCTGATGCAGCGATCCGGAACGATGACTGCAACTATATAAGGAATACCTGAGATACGAGAGCTTCAGTATCGGAGCTCTCAGCCCTGATGATGCAGACTGTAACGTTTGCGAAACGTCGGCACAACGCTGATCCTCAAAACGGCCTCCATCCGGAAGCCACATACTCTTCTCATTATATAAAGAGCCGTGAAAGCCTTAAAACTAAAATTAAATTAATATTAAAAATTAGCGTTGGCCCCAGAGTGGAAGAAGCAACGAATATCAATGATCTATAGCCGATGTGAAGCCGATGCTCGACCAATGCTGGTGACTTCAAAATAACCAATGCTCAATCAATGGTTGGATTAATATTGAGAATTATCGTTGGTCCCAGAATGGAAGAAACAACGAATACCAACGATCTATTGCCGATTTTTAACCAATGCTCGACCAATCTTCGGCACTCACATTTTTTGCGGTGGTGAACGAAGACGTTGGTTGAGCGTCGGTGGTACAATTGACTCACATTCAGGTCCACAATGTATTTCCATGCTTGATAGTTAACAATTGCAGCCATCGTTGGCCATATTTCGAGGATTGGCAAAATTTTCTAGGGAAGTCTATAAAATGGTGAAGAAACCTTTCTTTTAAGAAAATAATCATGGAAATCAGCATTTTTTTTCTTGCCTGAACGTATCTCCCCCCTCAATGTCAGGTACGTGTTTTGGCCGGAAACATCGATGAACAAGTCCAATTCGATTGATTTCAAGTCCACATCGATAGCTGTTCAATGAGAATGTAATTATTCATGCAGCGCATCGCAACGTTGTAATATAATGTTTGCATTAAAAACTATCGCTTGGGTAAACAACGCTAGATGGGCTGACCTAGATGCTCAGTACAGGTAGCTACTTCGTGGATTTCAGTTGGTGACAAAGGATCCAAACCAGTTTAGAATTCCTTTTTTTTCTCCAAGTTTTACTTGCACCGCCTTTTTGGCTTTTTACAAGGCTCCACTGCCTATATGTCCACCGCTGTCACCCCCCCCCCCCCACCTTGCGGCCGCAGCCGACTCCTCCTCTGTATCGTATCCACTATGCCTATCTCATATATTCACCAGTCATGGGTATAGGGAAACTGCGGAAAACCTACACCGATACAGCCCGTCCCAGGTTCGCCTCGCAGTCACAGAACTAATCACCCCTTGCCGAGAAAATGCCGAAGAAAAACATTTCCAGACGAAAGTACGCGACTGGGATTCGAACCCGCGACCTCAGGATCCGCTGGTCAGCACGCTAATCACTAGACCAACGCACTGGGTTCAGTTTCAAATTCCGTTTTTATAGCTTGATCCGTCGCCCCTATGATCACATTCTTCAGATCCTCACTGAACTGTTTTTCACGTTCGGTGATTGGAGCTTGAGGCAAATTCATGGCCCTCATCGCTATGAATAGAAGTTGAATAATGTTCACGAGATTAACGTACATTTTTATTCGTATTTGAAAGTCAACAAAGATGGGTGGCTTCTCGGTCGAATTGACGCGTTTTTATATCTTGTGAACCGGTGTGCTGGTCTAGCGTTGAGCGTGCTTGCTTCTAAACCAGAATATCGGGAGGTCGCGGGTTCGATTCCCAGTCTCGTAGTCTCGGGGAAAAATAAATGAGGGGGTTACGTAGATCCAGATGTACACGGATATCGCGCTACAGACCGGTACGTGTGTGTGTCGTGTGTGTGCGCCTGTAGTCCGGGATTTATTTCTTAACGAAACGCGATTAGGTCCGAAAACTGGAAAGCGAACCTCGGACCGGCTGTAATGGTATAGATTTTCCGCAGTTTTCCTATATCCATGGCAGAAATGTTATGGTGAATGCAATACGGAGGGGGAAGTCGGCTGTAGCCGCCCGGTTGGGATGAGAGATGGGATATGGTGGGAATGTAATAAGGGGAAAGACCCCGAACAATGGAATCTGCAATGAAAAAAAATTATCTTGTTCCGTCCACGATTTTTAAGTAAAAATAAAAAAAAAGACAAGATCGCCGTTTTTTTTTCAAATACCGATGGTAATATTTTTCTTTCCAAAGCAAAGTGGTAATTCAAACAAAACAAATTTTTAATTGTTTTCCTTCAGCATTGTTGTTGCAATTGCATATTTTACGTATAATCAAATATTTACACACTGACCACTTCTTCCATCGCTCCTTTCATGAGTTATAGCAGACAACCGAAAATGCTGCTATCTTCGGGGGGAGTACTTTTAACACGGCGAGGGGGGAGGGGGGCGGATTTTTTTCAGCAGATTTCGGATGTTCTGAAATATTCTCAACCCGGGAAAAAAAGTTCATGTCTGAGTGGATATGTTCATGTATGTTTCAGATATTGTCATATATGCATCATATATTATCATATATGTATCAGATATATTTATATCTGACATTTTACATTATCATATATGATTAGGTCTCATCATATTCCACATCACATATGCATATAGAAGATCATATCTGATCAAATACATTATCTGGCCTGACCATATATAAACTCATATCTGTTTATATCTGGCTAAGTACCAAGGCGAGATGGTACCGTAAATTCGTTTCTGAACATACATGATGTGATATGTGAACGTATCTGTTCGTATACGATCATATCCGATCAAATACGGTACCAGACTCCGCTATATAGATCTCATATATGTTTTTATCTGGTCAGGTACCAAGGCGAGTTGGCAGCGTGAAACCATATCTGAACATATATGATGTGATATATGAGCAGGCACGTTCATATAAAATGTTATCCCATCAGATACGATACCAAGCCTGGAAAATATACGAAGTCTTATACACTCATACCTTGTCGTATATGCAGTTCAGTTGTTCACACATGAAAACATCTGAATATATGAAACGATATATGAGGATATGAGACGATATCCGATTAGATATGGCACCTCACTTGACTGTATTATATGTGATCATGTGAGTTACTATAATATTATTAATTATTAACACGTCAAGTGGTGACGTGTTAATAACCCCGCTCTATATATGTAAACATTTTAATATCTTCATGACTGCACTAACAAGATTTGATCTGTCTCAACAGGATAAGATTTGCTCTGATATAGTCGAAGTCATACCTGGTCTGATGGTTCAGATAAACTATGATTCTATCATATGGGCAGATCTATTGTTCATAGATGTCCCGGTCTACTGGGATCTACGGTATTTTATTCTTATACGGACAGACAGATCTGGGCCAATAAGATTAGATTTGCCTGACATGATCAGATCTGGCCAAATAAAATCAGATCTACCTGACATGATTAGATCTGGCCCAATAAAATCAGATCTGGTCCAACAAGATCAGAAGAAGATGAAGATATGATTAGAAGAAGATGAAGATATGATTCAGATCTATTCAGATATGAACTTTTTTTCCCGGGAAATACCTACTATGATATTTTATCTAAATTTTTAGGTTTTAGGAAAGGAAGGAACAATAGAGGAATTTCCTCTATTGTCTCTTCCTTTCCCAAAACCTAGAAATTTGTTATTTATTTTAATTTATCAAAATCTAGACATTTATATTAATTTTATTATTTATAACTCATTACGTCTAATATTGTGCAGTACAATTTTAATGTTCTAAAAAATCGGGATCTTTTATCTCCAGAAAAAAATACCCAGATCCCCCGGAAGGTCCCGCACCACCGGTTGAGCTTAGAGGCCTACAGATCCTAAATTCGGCTTTCTGAGGAATAATGCATTGCCGGGCGCTCGACCGTTTCGTCGGCCGCTCGAGGTGTATAAGTGGCTGTAGAAATCGTAATACTTGATTTTTTTCAATATAATCTTAACATAACTTTACCGAAGAATTAGACTATCGTAATAAGCAAAGTGATATCGTTTGTTAAAAAAAATAACATCTAAATTATCCGTTTTATTTATATAAACCGTGGTATATTTTCCGAAAATGTGTAAAAGCTTCGTGTCTGATTACTTATAACAGGAATTCTTATTCAATTACTTTGAAATCACGTCACTTAGCAAAGCGATTCATGTCACCGCAATGCAATACACCAAAGACATGTTAGGCAATTTGATTATGTTGCTTTCAAATAAATTTGATTACATATAGATTAAGAAATACTGTCGTTAAAGTTAAAGAGCAAGTGAGAAGCAATTGCTCGGCGTTCAAAAAAATTCATTTCAGAATGTACCCTTGACACTAAAAACGAAATGTCCTCGGTAGCACTAGGTGTGCAATAATACAGATTCCTTCAGAATGCAGGAAACGTTATCGAACTCAGCGCTTATGTGTGAACGGTAATTTAAACGTCAGTAAGGGATTCGAGGGCGTCAATCCATGGTAATTATGTAAATCTGCAATAAGAAATTCAACAGCACTCGTCGGCCGCCTCCGTTATTATTTTTCTTTTTATTGTGTCGACGTGCATGAGGTTTTGCTCCGATACGTGCTAGCGTGTAGACACTGCGGCTCAGAATTTGACGGGACTTAAAATCGAGATGGACGTACGCCAGCCCTATTATAAAATCAATGAAATCTTGATGCGCTCCATCGGACAATAGCCATACCAGAGCAGACGAGCGAGATATGGTTTTATGACTCTCTTGCTTATTCTATTCGCGAGCCAATGTGTTCCTCTAACAACAGCTATAGTGAAATATAGGCATGACCCGGAGCTCGTTCTCGAGTGTATTCCCAGTACTATTGTTTTACTTATATGCCTGGCAAAATTGATAAATTGCATAGTGAACTCAAATAAGGTCAGTTTTAAAAAATCGAAGTTCATTCACGGGAAAAATCATGTATTGATTAGTACCATGTTCACGTCGACCGGCAGATGCGAGTGTTGTTGAATAGTATGGCTAAGCATTGGGAATCGTGGGCTCACGATCCAGAAATCGCGGTTCTCCATGAATACTCAGAGACTGGAAGAAGGATGGCAATCACGTACGCAGGTTGAACGAAAAACGACAGAACAATTAAGTGTTTGGAGATTATAATATTTTATAAGGAATGGAATAATTGTTACCTATAGTTACAATATATTCGGCTGCTTCGATCTTCTTGTTACAACCGATGGTGCCAAAAATTATTGACGTTATGTTGTACAATGGAACGGAACCAGGAGCATTTCCATATCCGGTTTATTACTATGGATTTGATGAATAGAACTATTACTTTTATCTCTTTGGCTATACGTTCATATGCATTTCTATGGTCATTGTAATCCTCATAGCTGGAGATACAATGTTTATAGTTCACATATATCACTGTTGTGGAATATTCGCCGCTGTAGGGTAAGACTTTTGTCTTGTATTTACTTTTGGATATATTTGATCATTCTCTTTCTCTCTCTCTCTCGCTCTCTCCTAATTTTCATAATTTCCGTAGACAAAAATTGGAGCGAGTAGATGAATCTAAAAGGTCAAGAGAGGGAAGGCATTCGAATTCACAGTATCTGGCCGCCTGCATCGATCGACACAACGAAGGCATTGAGTAAGATCGTGTGCAAAGTTGGATTTGTCCGGAGGAACAGATCACGTTAATAGCAACCTTAACTTCGTCAGATTCGCGAGACTCATCGAAGCAGCATATTCGGGATGTTTTTTATTCGTTGTGGGATTGAACATGCTGCTCATGAGCACGACCGCACTTCAGGTATAACCGTTATTTCGAATTAGATATTGAGTTAGCTGACTTCTTATATTCTATACAGGTCCTCTCAAAAAACGAACAACTTCAAGATACCATACGATTAATAGTTTTTGTTGCCGCTCAATTGGTTCATTTATTCATTGAGACCTATTTTTCGCAAATCTTGATTGATCATAGTATCGGTGTTTGCGGTTGTATGTAAGTAAAACACCGTTTGGAAAGGAATACACGTTCAAGAAGTGTTTAAAAAGAAATATTTTTCTTCATCCAGCCAAAATAGAAAATGGTACGAGACTTCTCTCACATCACAGCAGCTTATACAGCTTATATTGTCGCGGAGTTTAAAACCTTGTGAAGTGACAGCAGGCAAAATTTGTGTCATGTCCATTGAAACTTTCGGAGCGGTCAGAACTATAGATTTTTTTCATTCACTCTTATTCACGATTAGTGTCTAAAATTAGTCGTGTAACATTATTATATTGAAGGTTGTCAGAACATTGGTATCGTACTTTACGCTCCTGCGTACTATGCAGTGACAAACGGATCGCACACCATTCACCTCTAAGAACTCGACTATCCGATCTGAGAATATATGCACGCATCAGAATAATAATCAGGGTCAAGAGGAATCTCATTATAAACTTATTGCGTTCAATATTCTATACACTTTGATATAATTTGTTCTCTCTTCACCCTGCAGGCAAACTGTTTCAACCGTTCTTTTCCTCGCAGGCTGCGTGAATCCTGATCATACTTTGCTGTTCAATATCGAATCGTGAACATTTGTGAACCATGTAACCTGGTCCGATTGACAAGTTTCGGAACAAATGGTCGTTGCGCATTTAACGAGCTCTGAATATTGAATAAAACTTTATGTCAAGTTGATGAACATTAATGTAAGGGGTCGTCCATTAATCACGTGAGTCTCAAATGGGGGGGGGGGGTGTTTTGACATATCACGTGTATTTTTTTGTAACTGCGCGGACAATGCCATTTAAATATGCTGACAATACTTAGGGGCCGTCCATAAATTACGTCATTTTAAAATAGGGGGGGGGGTCTGGTCGTTAGATGACGGTAACGATAATTTGACTACAACGATATGAAGGATAGGATGATTTCAGGGGGGGGGGGGTCAAAAATCAGCAAAAGTCGATGACGTAATTTATGGACGGCCCCTTATATATTATTTCGTTTTTCATCATAAAATACTGCACTCTCTATCGCTTGTGTCAGCCGTTTCTTAACAAGAAAAATACACTTGATGTGGTGTGGGGGGGGGGGGGGCTGGCTAGAAACCTCACCACATATCACCATGGCGGAGAGGGGGTTCAAAAAGTGGCCTCAAAAACCTCACGTGATTAATGTACGACTCCTAAATGATAATTGCAAAACGTCCATTTCGTAGGGAAACACATACATATGGGGCATTCCACCCCAAATCGGACACCATTTAGCTTTTGCATCTCCGATTTTACCCATAATTTTTTTTTCAGCTTCTATTGAGAGAGGCTCCATGCCAATTTTCACCTTTTTTTGTCCAGCCAATTCCGAGATATAAATTTAAAAAAAACGGTACTTTTTTTTAATACCCATAACTTTGCCAAAAATCATCCGATTGGGATGTTTTTTTTTCGTTTTAGACGCACTTTTAGCAAAAAAAAATTGTTAAAAATCATCAACACCGTACTTCCATAAGATTTTTAAGCTTTACATATTAAATGTTGATTTTTGAAAAAAACGTAGCGATCGATTTACTTCAAATTTTTGCTAAAAATACTGTCACTCATTATGCAAACTTTAAGCCTGGCACGTTAATGGATAACGTTAGGATCCATGTTTTTGCGAATTGTAAAATTTTCTTGTTTCAATTATATAGGGTTGGTACAAAAATCTTGCAACTCACAACACGAGTAAAAAAGAAAAATATTTTATTTTAACAATAAACGATTATTCAGTAATATAGGTTCCCTCCGCATCTACAACTCTTGCCCAACACTCTGGTAGACTTTGCACGCCCGCAGACCAGAATTCTTTTGATCGTGAATTAAGAAAGTCGTCCATTGTATTTTTGAGATCTGACAGATCATCAAATTTTTTATCCCGTAAATAGTTCTTCAAAGCTCGAAGCAGGTGATAGTCGGTAGGTGCTAAGTCTGGTGAATACGGTGGGTGTGGTAGAACTTCCCATCCTAGCTGCGAAATAGTTTCTTGTGTCATCTTAGCGACGTGGGGTCGAGCATTGTTATGGAGAGGCCGAACGTGAAGACGTTTACGCCTTTTCTGTTTCATAATTTTAGCCACCTTTTGCAGTTGTGCAGAATAAATCTCTGCCTGTATTGTGGTGTTGGTTGGCAGAAATTCGTAATAGAGCATGCCCTCAGAATCCCACCAACAACAGAGTAAAACTTTCTTCATTTCACGGGGCTGTTTAGGAGTCGGTTCTGGTTTTTCCCCTTTCGATAGCTACTGACGCTTGCGCGTGTGATTAACATACAACACCCAGCTTTCATCTCCAGTGACTATTTCTTGAAGAAAATCCTTTCTCCTGCAGGAGTGAAAGACAGATGGACATGCGTGTTGCTTTGTTTGATTCGCTGAGATTGTGCGGTATCCAAGACGAACCAACTTTCCTATATCCCATCTCTTGAAAATGTCGAAGGATAGTAGGATGACTGCAGTTTGTTGGCTAATTCTCGTGACGACATATTAGGCTTTGCCTTTATAAGTGCTCGCGTTCTTCATCGTCCACAATCAATTCCCTGCCGGACGTAGGTTTGTCTTCAAAAGATGTATCGCCAGAATGAAAACGCTGATACCATCGGGAGACCGTTGAATAATTAACTACATTAGCCTTGAACGCACTGCACATATTACGGGCTGCAGCTCTTACAGAATGCCCTTGCAAGAATTCGTAATATGCGATTGCTCGAAGTGCACGTTGATCCATCTTTACTCATACTGACTCCGCGGAACATCTGACTCGCTTATATATCCTGCGGCATGGAAGGTTCTAGACCATTCTTGTATTTCCTATTCTCGAATGTTCTCGAACTTCATTATTAGGAAAAATATTTTAATTAAAAAAAAGTGTTGCAAGATTTTTGTACCAATCCAATATGTTAAAAAATGTGTGAAATCAAAATACTTTACATCAAAGCTACTCTCGAGGATTATGTGACCCGTAATGATTATTAATTAGTTTACAGATTGATTACAAGCAAAAGATATAGATCGAATGAAGTACGCATTATATTTGATCACATTTTTTATTAACTAACATTCTCTTACACGTTTGAATAACTTATAAGTTCGCGAATCTGAATAAAATGAAAATTCTTTGAATTTGAAAGTGTCTTCTCCGTCAGGTATGACATAATAGTATTTTTGTGTACTTGTTATTGTTTTAGCTCTCAGGTAACGTTTGTCCAAAAATTCTTTGGCTTGAATATAATGGTCATTAGAGAAGAATTGAATCCGAATATTTGGCAAACAATTCGCTTTTACCGCCCCTTTATACAATTGTTGATGTGTTGAGATTTGTTCATTATATGGATGTTGAAGGCTTGCTCGTGCAGCGATTCTTTTGACGGTTCCCCCTACTCCATTACAAGGCCCTTTGCCGTGGGCTGTTGCAAAATAATGCCATACAACTTCCAGGCCAAAGTCTTCTTTGTGGTAATTTATATTCATAAAATTCTTCTAGTTTTGAAATTGTTGAGGCGCTCCATCAGAAAAGTAAAAAACTTTTGCAGCATCATTGGATAACTCTTTGATGAATTCAGTTGTAATCCTTGTAAATTCATGAACGGCAACTGCGTCATGAGGTAAACAGTCCGATATTATGACTAAACTTTTGTGAATGAGTACATTATCTTCTTTGTAATAAATTACAACTGGATAAATCGTTGCTTGATCGTTATTCTAATGATATCCAGATGCAGCATTCTGAATAACAAAGGCATCATTTTCCGAAAAATCACAAATCACAATGTAATCGTTCTGCTCCAACGATTCGTTGAGCAATCTCAAATAACTTGCTTGTTCTTTAGCAATATAATGGTGTTGCAAATATTAGACTTTTCTTAAGTCTATGATTTTCTATTTGCAAAGGATTACAGCATAAACTCTGTATCCCAAAATTTGACATGGCACAAAAGTTCATAATAAGTTGTGCTTAAAAAAATACACCGTGATATTACACAAATTTTTATTTAAAGCAAATTAGTAGAGGTTATTCACAGGACACACCGTCAACATGTGAATGATAACAACACTGAATTTTTGTTCTGAAATGGAGTCGTAGACAAGAAGGATACTCAGCCGCTAGGCTATGTTAACGAAGGTTTTATTACCGACCGTGGTTAAAAGTTAAAAATCATTTCAAAAAGCGCCAAATTTTGAACACACATATTAACTAAATTCTTTTAAAACAAGTTTTGTTTTTTAAATAATAATGATCTTCAGGTACCTCTACTGTCCATACACATGAGATATTGACTCAATATAAAATTGAATAAGAATTAATACCAAAAACTTATGTTGTTATATATTTAACTAAAATGAAAGGGCCATTGTCCATTAAATTATTAAGACATATCTATTCAACTTCATAGATGACAATAACCATTGCTCATAAGTCTGAATAAATGATTATTGTGTACTTTTAGTACGGATTACTAAAAAATAAAAAAATTCAAGTTCGAAAAAACATAGATCCCAACGTTATCCCATTACCGTGCTGGGCTTAAGAGTTGCATAATGAGTGACAGTATTTTTAGGAAAAATTTGAACGCTGCGTGTTTAAAAATAATCAATATTTAATATTTACAATTCGAAAATCTTATGGAAATACGGTTTTTATGATTTTTTCACTATTTTTTTTCTAAAAGTGCGTCTAAAAACGAACATTTAAAAAGAAACATCCCAATCGGATTATTTTTTGCAAAGTTATGGGCATTCAAAAAAGTACCATTTTTTTAAAATTCATATCTCGGAAGTGGCTGAACAAAAAAAGCTGCAAATTGGCATGGAGGCCTCTCTCAATAGATACTAAAAGTCAAAAAATTTTGGAGAAAATCGGAGATGCAAAAGCTAAATGGTGTCCGATTTGGCGTGGAATGCCCCATATACAATCAAATTGGATGAAAAGCGTAGGTAGTTCGAACTCTGAACAAATCGTTTGGCTGTATGTTTAACCTGCGCCCTCTTTGAGATAAGGTAAGCACGTTTTCAGTTCTAAGCAAAAACATTTACGATAATTGTTCATAATTTGCTTTTTTCGGATCTACTCACATTTCTTTAAGAAAAAGCTCATTCAAAAGGCGAAACTATGCCAGAAAAGTCATCGCACTTTGCCATGGCAAAAAATAAAGTCATTATTTTTTAAACAACGTCGTATACTACATACGCAACGCTACAAAAAAATGTCAGTCTCACAGCAATACAATCTTTTTGAACTAGGTTAGAAGAAAATCTTATTTTTTTGTTTGCAACCTGCATTGAGGATACATTTTAGATGAAAGTTGCAGCAAAAGGAGCGCTCACACTTCAACGTATCACGATACGATAAAAGTATGGAAAAATCCAATATATTTAACGTTGAAAACAATTTTTCAAATCCCAATTTTTGAACTTCCTTTAGTGGTGTGTTATTTTTTTCTTATATTCTCAATATGATTTCTTATATTTTTAATATGCAAAGGTGGTTTGCTTCACATCGGCGGGATGGTTCATTTCTTTTAATTTCAAATGCACGGCAAAGTATTTTAGTTTTTTACTTATTTTCATTATTTGATACAGCTTGCGTTGAAAACATCCGTAAAGGATCATTGCTCTGTAACATTTTCAGAAAAACGTTTTTTTGCATTATACAGTATAGACAGTTATAAACATGGACTTGGTATCGCCGATTGATCGTAAGTAGACAATTTATATGAAAATTCCGCGGTCGAAACTTTAAGCGCGTTTTGTCGGAAGAATTTTCAAGCTACCCGTCTCAAATTTTGACACAACATTCTTTACGCCATTTATCTAGCTATGGAAACGATTTTGCCCGATCATTGCTCTTGCGAAAGAGCGATGCAACTAATAAATCATTTTGTGAATGAACAACTAACGCACACAGATGCACATATATAAATGCGTCTGGCAATTCCGCCCCGATTCAAGAATTATAAACATTTTCAGCAAACGACGTTGCTAGAGGCCGGCTCTACGGAAAAGCGGTGATATTTTATAATATTGTAGGAAAATATTTGGTCAACGAATTGTAGGATTTCAAAAGATAGCTTTAATTAATACAATCCTGATGGTTGGTCAGAATACTCTTGTAGATTCATCGATTAATCGGTTTCACAAATATAGCAAAGTCTTTAGGATGGTTGTCGCGACTGGTCACTTCGAGGTCTGGAGACAGAATGCCCCTTCGTTGTCCATTCCTAGGCGCCTCGCCTAGGACCCTTGGGCCTTCGTCCCTTGTCTTCTCCCTTAGCTCCGGAATAAACGGCCCTGGCGTTTATGACCCACTCAAGAGTCTCGTAACTCGATCTCCAACCGAGTCCCGTTGACGCAAAATGATGAGGAACGAAAAACTTTTCCCACAATATATTGTTTAAACAATATAGCTCCACCGTTTTTCTTACTACGGTCAGAAATTCGATTTCGATCGGAATTCCTAGATAGCATTACCGTTGAGAACGCGCTCTGCCAAAACGTAGTGACATAGAACAATTTTATTGAAATGTTTAAACAAATGAGTTTATGATACACTTATCTTCTGAATGACGCGTATCGTTGCTGCTTTTAATTTCATCTGAATTCTCCAGCAATCGAGATCGCTAAAGACTCGCTCTATAGAAGATCGGTAAAATAACGCGATTTTAAATTGCTTAAACAAATAGGCTTAAACGGTATGTATATTTTCGATGCCGTTTGCCTTCGATGAAATCAATATCGGTCGAATTTTCGAGCGAACGAAATCCCTGGACACTCACTCATTAAAATGTACTCTAAAATGTATTGTCTAAACAATTAACAATTCAGCCTGTCTCTCTCCGTCAACTTTTGTCTTCGGGACGTTCTGCGAGGATCGTATCCTCTAGCAATGGATATCGCCAGAGACTCGCTCTATAGAAGAGCGTAAAGTATGCGATTCCATTTTTTTTACACAAATAGGTTTGAGCAGCGTGTATATTTTCGATGTCATTGATCTTTAATAAATTCGATTTCGGCCGAATTCTCGAGCGAGCGGAATCGCTCGAGACTCACTCACTGAAAGAGTGGTGAGACTTATTTTTAAAATAATTAACAGTTTAGCATTTCTTCTCTCCGTCGACTTTTGTTTTCGGGAGGTTCTACAAGGGTCGAATTCTCTAGCAATAAGGATCGCTAGAGATTCGCTCTACATAGGAGCGGTGGAATTTTACGACGTTAAACTGTTTAAACAGATAGGTTTGACTCGAATTATTTTTTAGATGACACCTACCCAGCGCAGTTTTGCGGTTTTAAACTGTTTGGACAAATAGGTTCGAATAAGTTTTTCAACGACGGGGCCCTCCAGCCCGGTGAGCTGGCGACCCCCTTCAGAATAAAATATATCCGCAATAGTTGAATTCAAATAATCGCATAAATTTGATCTAAGTTTCACCCAAGCAAGCATAAAGAATAATTTGATAAAACGTGCTGTTTCCTTTGTTGTAAATTGTATAAAAAGTAGCTACTTCACTACGAACATTAAAGAGATTTTCAAGTTTGGCAATTGAGTAAAAATCAGCATTTACTACACTTCGCACAAAAATTTAGGGAGCAAGGAAAAAATCCAAATTTTTGGGGGATTTTCAACAGGCTGTAACTCATACAAAAATGGTCGTACAGCAAAAAAAAAGCAAATTGTAGCTCTAAGTGTCTCGTTTTCGGATCTGAGTTTGAACATTTTTTTTTGAAAATATTTTTCGAGTAATCATAAGAAAACCACCGAAAAAAAAATGTTCGAAATTTTTTTGGTTTTTTTTTAATCTACGGACGTGGAAAAAAGATTTTCGACTTAACCTCTATGTAAAATGAAATTTTTTTTTTTTTTTCATTTTTGATAAAAATTATGACATTTTCAGAGCGAAATTCTTGCTCCTTTAATTTTTTCAAAAATTCGATCAAGTGGGAAAAAAAACGGTTGGCTGGATTAAATTGAAACTTCGTAGGGTTTTTGTGGGTATATTGAACAGTAAAAGGCACACTTAACATTAGTGGTTTCCGCAATATTTTTGATTGGGCGCTTGATTTTCCAAAAAACCACAAAAAGCCCTTTTTTGGTCGCTTTTTCAAATTCATGTAATGATTGAAAAAAAATTTTTTTTTCAAAATTCAATTGCCAATCCTTGTAGAGAATTTATTCAAGTTTTTGAAACCAACCTCAAAATTTCTGTGCGATCATTGGTTGCTGAGATATTGGTAATCAAAGACAAAATGATCTTTTTCCATTCAAACACCGATATCTCAGCGAGAAATGCTCGTATCGAGATTTTTGAAAAACCAAATTAAAGCTGAATAAACAAGCTATCCAGTCCATATAGAGGTTAAGTCGAAAAATTTTTTTCCACGTCCGTAGATTAAAAAAAAAACAAAAAAATTTCGGACATTTTTTTTTCGGTGGTTTTCTTATGATTACTCGAAAAATATTTTCAAAAAAAAATTTTCAAACTCAGATCCGAAAACTAGACACTTAGTGCTACAATTTGCTTTTTTTTTTTGCTGTACGACCATTTTTGTATGAGTTACAGCCTGTTGAAAATCCCCCAAAAATTTGTATTTTTTTCTTGCTCCCTAAATTTTTGTGCGAAGTGTACGTATAAATACTTAGTATAAATAATATCATTGTAAATCTAAAACGCCGACTGGAGAATCTATAGATATCTCATGCAGTTAATGCGTTTTTGTAATTGAATATAAAAAACGACGAGGGCTTCTTCAATTATTATACACAAATCTTAATAATTCATAAGTGGGCCTTAGAAGGTGGAGCGATGGTCATGAAAAAAGATTGAAAAAATACTTCAATTTAGACGGGAAAAACCAAGCAATTTCGAGGGATTTTTCAAACTAAGAAATAATTGTTCTAGATTTATCAAACTGTAGGTATGCTTCAATTGTATTTTTAAGTATACGTACCAAACGATTTTCTAAAATTCATTTATTATCAAAAAGACGGAGCCTGGGGCAAAGTGTTACAGCAAGGTTGCCGCGGGAGTTGCGATTCGGCATGCAGTCTAGCTTCCCGCAGACTTCGATTTGCAAAAAATTTCAAACATTTTTTTCAGTTAGAACATGTACAATTTCTGTCTGGCAGTAACTAAAGTGAAGAAAATAAATTTGAGAGAATGGCGTTTACAGAGAGAAAACAACATTTTGCGCGAAATATCTGTGACATTTGGATGAAAGAAGTATTTTTTTTCTAAGTTCTCTAAAACAATTCTCGTCAAGTAGGAAGTGGTAATATTATCAATATTACCACCAAGTTTAAACTCAATCGACTTAATAGTTTTTGAATAATCATACAGCAATTTTAAAAATACAGTTTTGAGAGAAATGCGTTTGAAGTGTACATAGAAAATGCGTCAAATTGCACTAGGTACTTATGGTAACTAATTACATAACTGTTACAAAATAATTAAGTTATTAATTACAGTTGTAATTGTAATTGTGAGTTGTTAATTTACTTACTTTTTGCCCATATCTGCCTGTCCGTCTGCGCTCTCCCTACTACATGCAATGCGCGCTTCAAATCAGTTCGGTGAGGCACAGCGTTGACGAGATGCAACGTTCGAATTTTTTCTAATTTCGCTTTGAAAATTTGGAAAAATATTCTACATATATTGTTTCATCATTTGAAGAAAAAAAAAAGAAATCGATTTTTTTTCGTTGTAAATGTACTAGGCGCGCAACTAAGTTTCCGGGTTTTTTTGACCAATGAAAAATCGAAAATTTCAAGACAAATACAAAAAATGGTTCATTCGAAGTATTGTCCCTCGCTATTTACACATTTTTGCCATCTCGCTGGCAATACATAAATACCGCGACGATAAAAAGACGTGTCTTTGGACTGAAACCACTCGTCCAACCAATTTTGTACTGCATCGTAATTGGCCAAGTGCAGCCCACCCAAGCCATGCGCCATCGGCCGGAACAAGTGATAGTCTGAAGGGCCAGGTTCGGTAAGTACGGCGGGTGCGATAGCAGATCCCATTTCAGTGTTTTTATGGTGTCCTAGACGATGGAACTGCGATGGCACGGACCGTTGTCGTGCTGCAATATTACACGTTTATATCTCGTGTCTCATTCTAGCCGTTTTTCGAGCAATGTGTGGTTCAAATTGATTAGTTGTTGTCGGTAGCGATGCACATTGACAGTTTTGCCTGGTTTCAGCAGCTCATAGTACACGATTCCTTTCTGGTCCCACCAAATGCAGAGCATTGTCTTTTTTTCGAAGCGATTTGGCCGTGCCGTCGATGTTGACGCTTTGCCAAGTGAAAGCCACGATTTTCTGCGTTTGTGATTCTCGAAATATATCCATTTTTCATCCCGAGCAACAATTCGATGCAGGACACTTTTTCTGTTCTGCCGCAAAAGCAAAATTTCGAACGTGGCTTTTCGATTTTCCATTTGTCAAACTCATGCGGCACCCACTTTCCTTCCTTATGAATTTTTCCCATGGCGTGCGAACGTTTCAAAATACATTGCGGAGTCACATTTAATGCCTCGGCAAGTTGATCTTCTGTTTGAGTGTCATCTTCATCCAATAACGCTTGCAGATCGGCATCCGCAACTGTTTGCGGTCTTCCCGAGCGCTCCTTGTCGCCAGTCTCAAAATCGCCACTTCTAAACCGCTTGAACCAATCTTCACACGTTGTTATTGATGGTATATGTTCGCCGAAGGCCTCCTCAAGTATCCGACGTGCTTCAGCTGCTGTTTTTTTAGGTTGAAGCAGAAAAGCAATGCTTCCCACAAATGCTGTTTATTTGGCACAAACTTTGACATTTTTGAGGTTGGAAAGAAGGTCGTTGTGTTGCGATATTTGTTTATATTACGACTGGGTATTCTTACCAGATGTCCAAGCTATAAAGACACCCAATTTTAGACTTATATACCGACTACATGTGTCGCTAGCGCCATCCATGTGTGAAACCCGCGGACTTAGTTGCGCAACTAATACATCCTGTCTTGAAAAAAATTATTAAATAAATACTGTAATTTTGGAAAAGCATATCAAAAAGAAGTACCACCCTCACTTACATACATTTTTCCAACCAGCAACAGTACTCTCAGTGAGCTCCGCCGGCTATGGGAGAAGTTTTTCCGCCTTGGGGCTGGTATAAATGTGGCTTACAATTAGAAGCGCAATGCTTCAGGAATGATTCTCTCCTATGTCACTGCTAAACATAGACATGACATTGTTAGAAAAAATTTCAGCTGAAAAAGTGTGTGGCCGGTTTGCAGAAGTAAATAAGATTTATTTAATTGAGTATCTACTGAAAATAATGATTAACGACTGGTAACATGAATGATGAAGAATTCGTGGATTATTCTTTAAGGCATTGCAAGAGTTTGATATGAATTTCAACAGCAACTCTAACAATAGTTAGATTGCCTTTGTCTCTCCATATGAAACTAGTTCATGTAACATAAGTGAGTTATTGTTTACCCTACTTGACTGATCTTTGCATAAATTGCGCCTTGCGAAGGCAGGCCACACAAACGCCCAGCGTAACCAGTGCTGGGCGTTTGTGTAGCCAGCCTTCGCAAGGCTGTAAAGAAAAACAAGTTATTGTATAGAAAAACAAGTATGAGTATTCTGAATCGTATGAAAACATTTTTTGTGTTTTTTTCCTGCGTGAAAATTCTTTGGAAGAACCAATATTTCCGAAGACTCGCCGGAAACTTGTTTTCCTTGACAATCATTGGCTACGCACGGCACTTCTCTAGCCAGTCTTCACAAGGGACAATTTATGCAAAGATCAGATCCGCAAGGTAAGAAGTAGCTTACTAATGTTCAAAGTTACTAGTTTAACGCAAAGGTTTGAGGTCAATCTTACTACTGTTTAGTACACCACAACCACTCTTCGCAACACTTATTCCTTGCGAAGAATAACTGCATCGGGTCGAACAGTAAATAAGTCAATTTTTTACTTTTGCATAAATCCAGTAACTTTAAATATAAGTGAGCTACTTTACACTCTGCGAAATTGATCTATGCATATATTGTTCCTTGCAAATGTCCTGCAAACCAACTATTTAGAAGAAAAACAAGTTTCTGGTATGTCTCCGGAAGTATTATTTGTTCTAAAGATTCCTTGCCAAGAAAAACAGGAAAAAAAGGTTTTGGTTCAATTGTTACGTCCTGGAGGGAGATTTAGGTGGGACTCGCGAGGTTGCCGATTTAGAGCGCGAAAGTTTGAAATGAATTTGATTGCGCAGTGAGTCTTTGTTTGGCTTCCGCGTGAGTTCCGAACACAGTTTAATAACAATTTGGATTGGGACGAATTTGATATGCGTGATTCTGGTAAGAGAGTTGGATCCGCCCGATGGATTGATCGTTGATCAAATAAATGTTCAGACACGTAGATTTTGTCTTAATTCACGTAGTTCACGTGTATTACGTTTGAATCTTACAAACTTATAATTTCAGTACAAATTTCAGTACAAATTTCAGTACAAAGATAGTTACGCGTATAATGATTACACGGAAACGCAGAGCGAAAGGGTTTAGCCTTGTAAGTAGACTGTTCAGTTCGGAGTTCGAATACAGAGTTTCTTAGTGATTGGTTAATCAATCGTGAGAATGTATGCTTACTTACGTGATAGGTCGGCGTCGTGCGTGGGAATAGTTTTGTTCGTCTAGTTATTAGGTGATCGCTATGGTAAATGCGGCCATTGTTCTATGTCCGAGGAGCGGGTTCAGCGACCGAGGTTTCGTGGGTCTTGATATGACCGGGTGTCGTGTTCTGGCGCAAGCGAGTTTTCCTCGTGGGATTGTTTGGGTCTTAGGACAAGGCAGGATTGTGGCGTAGTTCGGTCTCTGCATTTTGTTCGAGTGCTCTAGGCGTAGGGTTTCTCTTCCGAGGCTGCGAGTACGCTCCTCTCGTAAATTCCTCTGTCGTTGGCTATGTTTAAGCGTGGGGGCCTACGTGCGACGGTTTCGCTTTTGGTCTTGTGGTACGTTTCGGCTATCGCTCGCTTAGCGTTAAAGAAATATATATAAATATAGGTTTTTGATCGATGAGTGAGGGTGCTGTTATCGTGCGTATTTGCCATCGTGGTTTCAAAAAGAGAAAGAAAAAAAGGTGAAGGCTGGGACGTAACACCTCCCTCCTTCAAGATTGAGCGTCTCGCTCAATTAGGTTCAGTTATAATTGTAATCGAAAGGTATGATCGCACGATTTGTGAGCTGTCATCGTCATTGATCGATTTACAATGTAGCTTAAGCATATTAGGAGATAGGTGTTGTTTGTTATTTGATACAGTAACATAATGCAGTACCATAATGTTTGCGAGAAGTTACATTTCGCTTTGATTAATTTTACTCTTAGATTCTATCTGGCGTTTATCCATCAGGGTAAAGGAAGAAGAAAAGGTATGTATATATTTTGATCTTATCCTACGCATTGTTAACGTATATCTTCAAGTGATAGTCGTATGATTTTTATCTTATTTGCTCAACCATGTTTTTAGTAATAGTCGCATGTTTTAACCTAGTTTGTGGAAGTCGAGTTCGGTGGGGCGCGATGGGTGAGCTTAGATGATGTGGAAGGAGTCGTGCAGGTGTGAGTGCATCGGGCTTCGGGTCTGTGAGATTTATTCATTAGTGTGCTATTTTAGCCCGAACGCAATGGATGATTTTTCGCTTATTGTTTCCTAGTACGATTTCGATGTCGTTTTGGTCTGGGAAAGTTTGTGTTATCTTATCAGGACCTAAGTAGTTGTCAAATTTTCCTATTCGCTGATTTTTAATCAGGTAGATTTGATCTCCGATTTGGAATTTTATGGGTTGATTTTCTTATCGTAGTGCGTTTTGGATTTTTGTTTGGCATTTTCGAGGTTGTTGCGAGCTATTTGTCGAATTTCTTATAAATGATGCGTAAGATTTCTCACGTGCTCGTCGTACGTTAAGATTTCGTCCAGATATGAAAATTGTGAGGGTAGTCGTGCTACCTTGCCTAAGACTACCTGGAATGGTGTGTATTTCGTGCCTTTGTATACGCTCGTGCTGTATGCGAAAGTTGCCAGCCGTAACCACTTATGCCAATCTTTTTTATTGGTGTAATGTTTCAGGTAATCTGTGAGCACTTCATTTTCGAGGTCGACTTCGTTCGAGCGATCCGGTCGGTTGCGGATGGAATGCTGTCGTTTTAATTTGTTTGATTCTTAGGATCCTCGTTAATGGTTTCATTACACGGCCGATGAAAGCTGCACCTTGGTCTGTCAATATTACTTTAGGACATCCGAATAATGAATTCCGTGACTAGTGCGTAAGCGATTTCTTGCGCGGTCGCGCTTTTTAGTGGAATTGCAAATGAAAATTTTGAGAGGTTGTCTTAAATTGTTAGTATGAAGCGGTGACCAAGTTCAGATTCTGGGGTTATCGGTCCGACTATATCCATTGCTGTCGAATACGCTGATCGGAGTATCTGTAATTACCATGGCTTGTTCGGTTTTAATTCTCACCAACTTTTTCCTCTGGCAACTGGCGCATTGACGAATGTAAACTTCTACTTGTTTTTTGAGATTGTCCCGAAAATATTGTTGTTGGATTCTGTTGTATGTTTTGGTTACGCCCTTATGACCTGCTATTGAAGATTCGTGGCAATCTTTTATGATGTCGACCCTGTCTTGCTCTGGTCGGACAGTAATTTCGTCGCGGCAGATTTTTATTTGGATTTCGGTATCCGCGGAAATTTCTCGAACGATGCTTTTTATTTTTACCCATGCTGAGTCGTTAAGGTTACTGCGCTTCTGAGAAAATGCTGCTGATTTGACGTTCAATTCTGCCATCGTTGTTTTCAGATTTCGGAGGGATTTGGTAAGATTCTCTTTCGGTAAGGATGATGTGGAGTTTTCCTGTGTTACTAGGGCAAACACTCGTTTCTTTGGTGTTCCCGATATGAGGACTTGTCCGATTTCGAAGGTGTTAGTTGAGGATAGATTTTTTAGCAAGCCCATCCCGATTAATCGTTTGCCGATATCGTTCGAGACTGTACCATCGGCAGAAATGAAACAAATGTAATTGTTTTTTGTCATTCCGATGTTGTCTCTTGTTTCGATGACGTTAATGAATTCCGTTTGTTGCTCATTGTTGTTTATTGGCTCCTCTTCAGTGGTATTTGTTCTGCTATTATCTTTTCCGTTTTGTATCATAGGGGGGGGGGGGGGGGGGGATTTTTTGAATGGTGTCGGGGAGGGAGCATTTTCTTGTTGCTGAAAAGATTCGTTTTCGGAGCTGTTGGCGTTTGCAACGTTTGGAAGAGTGGGTGGGGGTTGTTCTTGGCCCGGAGGATTCCTGATTATTTTTGCTTGTGAAGTACTCCTGGGTGGCCTTTTTTACCCTTCGCTACTTGTGCACGTGGGGTACTAGTGTGTGCGTGATTGCTTGCATCAGGGCAGCAAAAACATTTTTTGGGTTTTCGTGGTCTGGAGGATTTACGAATGGCTAAAAGGACTGGTTCCGCTTTTTTGGCGATGGCTGTTTCATCGTCCGTGCGCTGTTGTGCGTTAGTAGTTGGGGGTCTCGTGACTTGACTTTTATGACTTTCATCTGTTGATTTTCTATCTTCGTTTGAAAAGCCTACGTCCATAGGTTCAGTGATGTGATTGTCCGTGAGACTTTTCTTTTCGTTAAGAGGGAACTATTCATCCTCTCTAAGAGCTTCTTCACTCAGTTATCCATGGCTATCTGGACGGTTAGGCATTTGGTGGAATTCCCTTTTGGTACGTCCAGTGGGTGATGGAGTGAGTCCTAGTGTTTCGTGAGCGCGGTTTTCGAAATTTATGGCAATATTGCTTGGGCCGTTGTCGCTTGATTTTTGCTCTGAAGATGAAGATGTTCCGAGCGTGGCGAAGTTACTCGGCGCCATGTGGGTAATGTCTTCCTCGTCTCCCGAAGACGATGTAGATTCGGGTTTTGAAGGGTTCCCGAAGGGGAGATGCCGACGTGTGTGGCTTCTTCGTTTCACTAGTACTTTAAGTTTTTCCCTTCGATATTCTGGTGAATACGATTCCTGGTTTTCCGAGGAATTCGAGTTTTTATGCTCTGAAGAATTTGATGATTGTTGCTTTGAAGAATTTGATCTTCGATGCTCCGAAGAGTTTGTTTTTTGGTGTTTTGGAGGATTTGATTTTTGATGCTCTGAGGAATTTGATTCTTGATGCTCTGAAGAATTTGATTTATTACGTGGCCTCTTTTTGTTGAGGTCTTTGATGATCGGTTGATCAGGCCGGTCACCTTGAGTTAGATTTGATCCTTTGGCAAGCGGGCTTACATACGTTTCTCTCGGAATTGCCGTATCTTTAAGGTTGCTTGTTTGGGGAATCGAGATTGTTTGATTTTGAATTTCGTTCGATCGCTCTGCAACGGGACTCACGCACGTTTCTCTCGGAATTGCCGTATCTGTGAAGTCAGTTGCTCGAGGAATAGATATTGAATGATTTAGTGGTGAAGCATTCGTGATGTCATCCTCCGAAGTAGTTTTCGATTTTTTGAGTTTCTTATTATTGGCGCTTGGATGACGAATACGTTCTTGCGATGCCTGGGTTTGAATGTAGAGTTTTTCCTCCGTATGGGGTGTCATTACTACGCCATTTGAAATTGATAGGGAGAGTTATTGGATTTCGAGAAAGTGCGTCGGCGTTTGTATTAACTCTTCCTGGCTTGTACTGGATTTTGAAATTGAACTCTTTTAATCTTTCTCTCCATCTCAGTACGCGTGAAGTCGGGTCGTTCATAGAGTTTACCCAGACGAGTGGCCGGTGGTCGGTCAGTAGGGTGAATGGCCTGCCATAAAGATAGGGTCGGAAGGTTTTTAAGGCAAACACCACAGCGACCATTTCTTTTTCGTGCGTAACCAACGATTTTGAAGAAAAAACAAGTTACTGGTCTGTCTCCGGAATTATTATTTCTTCCAAAGATTTTTTCGAAGAAAAAACAAAAATCCTTTCATTAAATTACAAAGACTTGAACTTGTTTTTCGTTATAACCACTGGTTGAACCGGGCAATTATGAAGACATCCCTTTCAAAGGATAACTTATGCAAAGCGAAAGTAACTTACTGTTCGGTTCAGTGTAAACGCTCTCTGAAACAATAATTTTTGTAAAGAGTGATCGCAGCAGATTGAAAAAAAGTGCAAAACGAAAAAGGACTTCCCGAGGACGTTTCGACAGTTTCTGGTGACGGATCTTGGCTTCTCTTCTCGAAATGGTATAGTTTCACTTATTTTTTTATTTACTGGAAAAATCGTTGACGTTAAAATACCATCAAGTCTCTGTAAAGGATGTGAAAAATGGAAAGGTAAAGAAAACACATTAGACTTTATCACCTGGTCCGAGAAGCATAAACCTCATTGTACAGCAAATCACTTAGGAAGTGCTGGAAAACTGGGGCTAGATGGCACAGTAGAAATGTTTTTACGATCGGTAGAAAGGTTTGCTGTACGATATGAATTGTACATCAGTGATGGCGACTCAAAGACTTTCAGAATGCTGCTTAATTGTTTTCCCTACGGTGAAGAGTTCGTTGTCAAAAAATTTGAGTGCGTTTTACATGTGGCCAAACGCGCTTTCAAACGTGCAAACAAAGCAAGAACATTTTTGATCCAGAAAACAAAAGCTTTAAAGGAAGCAGAAGAGGAAAAAAATCGCATTGAAAAACATTAGACCGAAAAAAGACGTATAAAAAAAAGCCGCACCGAAAAAAACTGTAGTTGTGAAGAAAAAAACGGCTACCGTAAAAAAAGTGTCAAAAGCAAAAACACAAACTTTGACGACCAAGTTGATTAAACAGTTGTCTGAAAATTACGGCTTAGCTATTCGAAGGAAGTTGATTTCTATTCAAGGTATGCGGAAAGAAAATGGCCAGGGTATTACCACAAAATTTTGACCGATGTCAAGCCGCAACATCTCAACTGCTCGATAGAATAGTGCAAGTACCTCAAAGCAAATGCACTTCAGCAACATTACAACCAATCTCCTGCTCTTTCTGAGGAAGTACAGGAAGTTTTAAAACCTATTTATGAGGATCTCACCAAAACAAAACTACTCGAAAAGTGTTTAGGTGGCCATACGCAATACAATAATGAAAGTTTTAACAACTGCGTATGGAATATGGCACCTAAACACATGTTCAACGGCAAAAAAATCGTAGACATTGCCTGCAAAGTTTCCGCGTGTGTCTTTAATGAATGATTTCGTCCAGTGCTTAAAATAATGGAAATAATGGGCGTCAAACTCGGTTCGATCGCCATCGGATTCGCCGACAATCGCGATGACGAGCGTGTTCGCTCTGCAAACCGCCGCAGTTCTGAGTGCTCAGAAGAGACCAGAACCAAACGAAAGCAAGCAAGACTTGAAGAAATCGACGATGATGAGCAATCAGAAGGGATTTCGTACGGTGCAGGAATTGCCGATTGAGTTTAGCTAAGAATTTTTCATAGTATAAACTTCAAACGCGTTTTTCTCGAAACAACGTTTTCAAAATCTAGCTCCAACAAGATAACCCGCGATGGTTTAAAAAAAATTCATTTTTACTCTTTTTTGCGAAAAACTGTGAAAAAACGCGTTTTTGAAAACTTTTTTCGTTTTTCATCTGCCTTTTTTAATTTTTTAATAAAACTTTATACCTGAGGGTAAATTTGTAGCTGGTGTGATACTGGATCTAATGGACTTTGATTTTTTTGTTTCAGACGAGCCGTCGCCGAGTTGTGATGGAGCTACCTAGCCCACCTTTTTTGAGGCGTTACGTTAAACTACAGTTTTTGTACTTAAAAATGAATTAATTTTTGTTTAAACGTATTTCAAGACTTTATTTATCAAGCCCAACAACTTTTATATTCATATCTTTCATAAAATCCTCAACAAAAAAAATCGCCAAAATAGCCTTTTTTTCGTGGCTCCAAAGTGGACTGGCCCCTTAATGTACGTATCAATATTCTAGAAAAGCATAACGTTATATAAAGATAAACGGAACGAAAAATTTGAACGCGATTTTCTCGAAACTACTTAGTTCGACCTTGTCTCAGCGAATACGCAAAAACTTATCAACCGATTTGCAATTTTGGCCATGACTTTTTGTAATCGCAGTTGTACGTAGCCGATTATTGAAATATTGATCATTACTATTTTTAAAGACTGCTTGAATACAAAAAGGGGCCTCAAAAATAGAAAAAAAATGTCCAAACTGTCAGCATTCTGTAAAAAAAGAAACGGCTACGCATAACAATAGCTACATTTGTATAGATATCGATAAATTGTTGCCTTTTTGTTTACAGATAAACTTTCATAAATATATCGATGGAACAATGAAGAGACTTTTTTTGTCGTCAAATCAAGGCATATATCTCGGTTAATTAAAAAAAAAAAAATTTCATAAAAATTGGTACAAATCTAGATGAATATATTTTACTTCATAAAATGAGAATAAACCCGATACTTTCATAATTAGTTACGCTAAGCAAAAAATCGCAATTATTGATGACAAAGCACCCGTTACGTAATGGAATAGAGGGGGGGGGGGGGGGGGGGTAAACATTGGGGAGTCAATTGGCCAAGAAGACTAGAGGTAAGGAGTACGAACGCAGTATCAAAAAAACGTCCATGGAAATCCAGATGAGACCGGTGGCGCTGCTCTCCTAATGAACCGAATTGAAATAAGCAATAAACCAGTGCCGTACAATATGCAGAAACACCCTTTGCTTCTTCATATGGAACGGTAATTTCATCAAATTGATTGTGAAACTAGTTGGTGAAGGAAATTTCTATATATTAGATAGATAGAATTATTATATACATAATATTAGTTACATTATATACATAATATTAATGTTTAGGAAAATAATAACGAAATGCGGAAATTTAGTCGATATGTTTTTTTTTCGTTGCCGAAGCAGTAACAAACAAAATTTATTTATAGACCCAAGAACATTCATAAGAATTTTGAATCACGACAAACGTTTTACAAATTATCGCACTTCATATTCACACTGATGATACGCTGTATAGATAGAGAATCATAACAAAGTCCAGAAATGAAGACAATATTTTTTCTTCGTTGCGGAACCAGTAACTAACAAAACGGATTCATAGACACAAGAAAATTGATACGAATTCTGAATCACGACAAAAGTTTTAAAAATGATCACCCATCATATTCACATGTTATGATACACTGTACAGATAAATCGACCTTACAGTTTTGATTTTTTTCTTATTGTCTTTCGTTTTTATTTTCCATGTATTATCATTTCTGTTGACCGATCGCGCTAGAAAGGGTCCTCTCATGACAAGAAAATAGTTTGTCACTCTCACAAAATTCATAGGAATTTTGAATCTAGACAAAACATCTACAAATTGTCATACATTATGATACGCTGTACAGATAAAGAATAATAACCAAATACAGAAATTAAGTCAATATTTTTTTTTGTTGCGGAAGCAGTAACAAACAAAATTTATTTCTAGATACAAGAAAATTCATGAGAATTTTGAATCTAAATAAAACTTTTACATATTATCACACATCATATTCACATATTATAATACGCTGTACGGATAAAGAATAATAACGAAATATAGAAATTAAGTCAATATGTTTTTTTTATGTTGCGAAAGCAGTAACTAACAAAATGCATTTATAGACACAAGAAAATTGATAAGAATTTTGAATCAAGACAAAAGTTTTACAAATTATCACACATCACATTCACTCTGATGATACGCTGTACAGATAGAGAATAATAACGAAGTACAGAAATTAAGACAATATTTTTTTTTCGTTGCGGAACCAGTAACTAACAAAACGGATTTATAGACACAAGAAAATTGATACGAATTTTGAATAACGACAAAAATTTTACAAATGATCATACATCATATTCACATATTATAATACGCTGCACAGATAAAGAATAATAACGAAATGCCGAAATTCAGCCAATATGTTTTCTTTTCGTTGCGGAAGCAGTAACAAACAAAATTGATTTATAAACACGACAAAATACACAACACTCCTTTGATAGTTTTCGCCAAAGGTCACGATAAATATATCTGATACCGAGACACAATTATTTTGTATTAATCGCAAAATTCGTTAGTCCGCACAGTCTCAACACGCTTTATTCCAACATGGATGACAAGCGGAAATCATCGATGGCGGATGGCGTCGGTTGCGTTCTTTTCGCTCAATTCATTTCGGTTCGGTGATGTAGCAGTGACGCACGTTGTGAAACTACTAATAACTGGATTTCCGTGGCCGCTTTTGGATCGTGATCGCCGCAGGCGTTCGTACTCCTTACCTCTAGTCTTCTTGAGTTTGGTGTTACGTAATTTGTGTATGCCCCCTAAGGAGTACGTACGCAGTGCTGTCGGAACGTCCGTAAAAGTGAGGACGAGAAGGGCGGCGCTGCTCTCCTAGCGAACCGAAGTAAAGTCAGCAACAAACCAGTACCGTACGGTATGCAGAAAGCACTCTTTGCCCATATGGAGCGATAATTTGATCAAATTAATTGGAAAACCAGTTGGTGAAGACAATTTCTATATACATAGATAGAATTTTTATAAGATATACAGGGTGTACCTTAACTACTAGTTTTCCGTTCGTGAGTATATAGGGTGTACCTTTCCAAGCAAAACCCTTCTTTTTAAATGTTGTGCGACAAAAATTGGCCGAGATATTCACGAGTAAAGTCCAACGGTGAGTAAACAATGGCACGGTATTATCGGCGTCCGAGGGAGCGTGGGCGCGGATTCAAATCCACATTCCGGCAAGTGGATTTGAACTCTCAATTTTGAATTTTGAAGATTGAGTTTTGCACGTTATCCGGTCGCCCAAATAAGGTAATAAATAATAAATAAAAAATGTTAAACAATGTTATCCATTGTTTACTGAAAAGATTTTTTGATCTTTAGATCTTTCGAGTAAACAATGGACAATATTGTCTAACACTTTTTATTTATTACTTAATACTTTATTTGGGCGATCGGATAAGATTCAAAATTCAAATTTGAACATTCGAAATTGAAAGTTTGAACTTTCAATTTCAATTTCAATTTAACAGAAATCAATGGATTCGAATTCACTTGCGCGAACGTGGATTCGAACTCGCGCCTATTCTTTCTTGGACGCCGAAACTACTGTGCTATGGTTTACTCACCGTTGGACTTTACTCGTGAATATCTTGGCCAGAGTGAAAAAGTCACTCTATATGCTCACCACCGGGAAGCTAGTAGTTAAGATACACCCTGTATATTGTTTTGGAGAACAATAACGAAATACAGAAATTAAGTCAATATGTTTTTTTTTCTTTACGGGAGCAGTAACAAATAACATTTATTTATCGAAATAAGAAAACTCATAATTTCGAATCCAGACAAAAGTTTTACAAATGATCACACATGATACGCTATACAGATAAAGAATAATAACGAAATACAGAAATTAAGCCAAAACGTTTTCCTTTCGTTGCGGAAGCAGTGACAAACAACATTTATTTATAGACACAAGAAAATTCATAAGAATTTTTAATCCAGACGGTTGTTTTGCTACTTATCACACATCATTGTCACATCCGGAAGGGATGAGAGCATAACATTTTTGTTTTCTACTTTGTTGCATACGCCTCGCACAATAGCACGGGATGAGGGTAAAAAGGGGTAGTGCGTGGGAAAGAGTAGAATTAAGGAATTGACATTATATCTCGGTATTGAGGGATAATTCAACAGACTTGGTGTAAGATTGACACTATGTTATTTATTATAAGATTACTAGACGGTTTGAAGCGATCACGCCTACGATGAATGATGCACAAAGAAAATATAAAGTTAGCTTACATTGGTTGTGTTTGACGCTCGGTCGCTCGCGTAGATGTTTGTTGATGCTCGCGTTACAGGGGCCTTCGCTCTTGGCCTGGTGCGCTCGCTGGTACAATCGCTGGTAAGGCGCTCGCAGGATTTTATGCTGGTCGTGTGTATAGTTGACGTGTTTACTACGCCGGGCACTACGCGTGGATATGAACATGAACGGCGCGCAAGGTCGATGAATTGAGAAAGATATTTACGGAAAAATGAAAATGTTCGTATAAAGGTAAATTGGAGATATTCGTTTGGTTTCTGTATTAAGACTTGGTAGAAGAAGTTGATTCGATGTTGGTTGACGGAAGACTGAGCTCTGAATTTGATGAAGATTGTTGGAAGACTGTGCTTGAGACTTGATAGAAGAACTTGAGTCGATGGTAGTTGACGGGAGACTGGGATTGAGACTTGATAGAAGAACTTGAGTCGATGACGGTTGACGGGAGACTGTTTCGAACTTTTGCACACTGACCCTCCTTGGTTCGCATGCGAATTTTTCGAGTGAGTGAGAGACAATTTTTGGTTTCTCTTCTTAGAAATAATGGCGCTGATGGAAGGGGCAATTTCGCTTTGTTAACGGAACGTGTATGAGGTGTGAGGCCAAAAGTGAGACAGACTTCTCTTTGTCTCCATGCGGATGGCTAGCGTAAAGTTTTTGGAGTGAGTTCCTGTTTGATTTTTTGAGCTGCGGCTTTTCGTGGAATATTTGCCTGAGATCGTGTTCTTGTTGAAAGCCAACGTGATAGGAAAAGTCAATGACTGTGGCGGTGCTGCTATCGTGTATATATCGCTGTGATTCGAATATGCTCACGGGAGGTACGCAAGTTCCGTTTAATGCTGTTACGCGTATTTTCTCTGATTTATACATTTAATACGCTTATGACGGCAAATAAGGATATTGGAAATAACCGAGATAAGAAATCTAGATGAGAGAAGGGACATTCGCTAGGATGTAACATCATATTCACACATTATGATATGCTGCACAGATAAAGAATAATAACGAAATACAGAAATTAAGTCAATGTGTTTTTTTCGTTACGGAAGCAGTAACTGTTAGAAATTACCGCCTGCTCACTTCTTACTCTACTACTGTGACGATGATCTGTCTGATGCTATTACTCTCGCGCTATCTATAACAACGCTCATGTGTTCGCGCCAACGACCGCCACGTAACGCAATTTTATTTTTCTCTCCGTTCATACTTACCGTTATATATAAAAGTTATTTCTTACAAAGATGCATTAATATATACACCCACGTGTGTTAGTCCTTTTCGAGTTATTTTTTTCCGCGCCAACAGTAACAAACGAAATTTATTTATAGAAAGAAAAAATGCATCGTTTTGAATCCAGACAAAAGTTTTACAAGCTATCACACAACATATTTACACATTATGCTACGCTGCACAGATTAAGAATAATAACGAAATACAGAAATTAAGTCAATTTTTTTGTGTGGAAGCAGTAACGAACAAAATTTATTTATAGACACAAGAAAATTCATAAGAATTTTGATTCCAGACAAAAGTTTTACAATCTATCACACATCATATTCACACATTATCATACGCTGCACAGATAAAGAATAAGAAACGAAATATAGATATTAAGTCAACACGTTTTATTTCCATTGTAGAAGCAGTAACAAACAAAATTTATTCATAGACACAAAAAAATTCATATGATTTTTGAATGCAGAGAAAAGTTTTACATATTATCCAACATTATGATATGCTACGCATATAAATAATAGTGAAGGAATACAGAAATTTAGTGAATATGCCTTCTTTGCGTTGTAGAAGCAGTAACAAACAAAATTTATTTATAAACACGAGAAAATTCATAACATTGGTTCCAGCGTTTTCGCCGGAGATTACTATAAATATATATTATACGGAGAGACAATTATCTTTTGTCAAATCTAACACAATTCGCAAATTTTTTTCGTCCGCACCATGCCCTGACACTGCAGACCTTTCCCATGGTAAGAAAGTGGTCACTCTCGGTCCCCAGCGTTCTCGCTCGAGTATAACTCTATTGTGTGGCGCTGGTAGTCGAGTGCCCGGTTGACTATATATATATGTGTGTGTGTATATATATATATATATATATATATATATATATATATATATATATATTGAGACGTACAGGTCCGTCTCATCATTATTTCCCCCACCACACATTCAAAAGGTAACCGATTTTGGGTAAGCGAGAGACCCACTAATTAGATTAAGAGTAGACCAAAGAAATGGGAAAGTAAAACCGGTAGAAACCGGATAAAACCAACTAATTGAATTAAGGGAAGATGAAGAAGGGGAAGAAAAAACGTTAAAAATCAAGGTATAAAAGGACGAGATTTTTTGGAGAAAGTGCGCACTCTTTGAGTCCCTCGTGGATCGACAAGTACGATCGGACAAAGTACATCCCTCGCGGATCGGAAACGTCGGGTACATGGAACGTTGAAAAACAAGAGAAACACGGAGTCGCGCCTAAAAAGCATTAGAAAGATCGCTTCTTTCAGTCCTCGTGGATCGACAAGTACGATCGGACAAAGTACATCCCTCGCGGATCGGAAACGTCGGGTACATGGAACGTTGAAAAACAAGGAAAGAACGGAGTCGCGCCTAAAAGGTTTTAGAAAGAATTAAAATAAATTTATATTACGAGAAAATACGGGAAAATCAAAGAAAAATAAAAAGAGCAATAAGGAAAGGTAATTACTTAAGGGGAGCGAACGATTATCGAAAATAGAGAGAAAAATTAGAGCAGGAGAAAATAGGATCAGAGAAGGTAGCATAGCGAGCGAGCGTTGCGAATAGATGTAAGTGAAGAATATTAAATTTGAAAAATAAAAGAAATATTACATTAGGGGATAAGGAAGCGTACGCGACAGTCATACGAAACACACACACTCACACACACACACACACACACACACACACACCGTGATTATCGAGCTATATGGATCAGGATCGAAGAAAGGAGAAAGAGGTAACCCGAAATTACGAGAGTGCCGAAACATATGCAAAAAAGGGTAAACCGAGTGCTCGCGGCACATCTCTCGAGTAAACTAGCGTAGACCGGTCGGTGGCGACATCGAACGCCTAGATCAAGGACCGGGCGATCAATTATCGACGCGCGATAATTGATCGGGAGAGAGCATCGATCACCGCGGCGCGAAGGGCAGAGCTAGGGTAGGGGAATAGACCGCGGCGCGAGAGAGCGCGCGTAGACCGCGAGTCCTAGCGCCACGAGCGAGAGAGCGCCGCGACTCGACTCGCCCTAAGGGAACGATCCAACGGAAAGCCCGCGTCGCTATAGGGTAAGCAACGATACACATCGCGCCGCTAGCGAGAACACGACGCAAACTCGGGCCAATAGAAGCCACCGAAATAGAAGACAGCGCATAATCACTACCGATCCAGGATAACCGATCCTGCCGAACTAAATGTACCGGGCGAGCAAAAAGTAATTGACCGACCGAGAAAAACATTGCGAAGAATACAAAAACAACACAAACAACCCACTACACTTGTACATCGCGTTATTATTGCATTATATCGAGCCATAAAAACCTGAATAAACATACTTTTGTCAAAATACCCAAAAAACACCTGAGTTTCAATTAATTTCTTCACTGTTCGAGTCCCCGAACCTATAAATTTATTTGTAACGAAATATCACCCGTTACAATATATATATATATATATATATATATATGCAGGGTGCGCCAGAGAAACTTACTTATTTGAAAGGTCAATAAAAACAAAAGTACTTCAATTATTGTTTTAAATTTTTTTTATTTGAGAATACAATATCCCATTTTTTTTCATGCAGTCTTGAAAATGACATCGGATAAATGGCGACCCCTATTGCGCATACACTGATGAAGTCGATTTTTGAAATTCGTATCCACTCTTTGCAGCATATCAATCGGTATGTTGGCAATGGCGTCGCGAATGTTGTTCTTGAGGTGTGCTATGGTCCGTGGTCGATCGACATAAACCAGAGATTTCAAATAACCCCATAAAAAGAAATCGCATGGAGTCAAATCTGGAGAGCGTGCCGGCCATTGGAGATCGCCTCTGAGAGAGATGAGGCGGTCGGGGAAATGTTATCGCAACAAATTCATTGATGCTCGTGCTGTGTGTGCTGTGGCTCCATCTTGCTGAAACCACACGTTCCTAACGTTCATTTCTTCGAGTCTTGGAAGAAAAAATTCCTCGATCATGTTCCTGTAACGAGCTCCATTCACGGTAACTGCGCGTTCGTTTTCTTCAAAAAAATAAGGACCAATTATTCCCATTACCGACATCGCACACCAGACAGTAACTCGCTCACAATTAAGTGGCTTCTGGTGAAGCTCACGTGGATTTACACCACACCAATAACGCATGTTTTGCTTGTTGACGCAGCCGGAAATGTGGAAGTGAGCCTCGTCACTGAAAAAAACGACCACGTCTTCAGGCAGGTTGTCAACCAGCATTTCACATGCATTTTGACGGGCAACAAAATCGCGTTCAGTTAATTCTTGCACAACAGCCAATTTATAGGGATGAAATTGAAGGTCTTCATGGAGAATTCGTCGAACAGTGGTGTCAGAAATTCCCATAGCAGCTGCGTGTTTGCGAGCCGAACGCCGGGGAGAACGCACAACTGACTGCCTCACTCTTTCGACACTTTCCGGAGTTCTGATGGTCCGTTGAAGTCCATTTCTGGGTTTAGCGACACTTCCACACTCCCGAAATGAGTTAACCTACGACAGAATCGAATTACGGCCAGGAACGAGTCTGTGAGGAGGAATTTCAAAGCGAGCGCGGAAGGCACGTTGCGTAGCAACAAGTGAGCGACCGTTAGAAAAGAAGCTCTCGACTGCGAAGGCCCGCTGCTCTCTAGACCAGAGAATGATGGCAACTGACTGGAGGGAGAAACAAACTTCGGAACTTCCCCCTCCAGATGCGCCCCCTCTCGCCCCTCTACCCGCCCAACTCACCGCGCGGGATTTTTTTCAAATAAGTAAGTTTCTCTGGCGCACCCTGTATATATACACATATATCGGTCGTAGAGCATATCGTTCGCATCCAGCCATTCGCATTTATTCGCATCTCGCATAGTTCGGAGGTTATGTTATTAAAACCTATTAAAGTTATTTAGTATACTAGGTGTGCGGTTATAACTATTGTTGCTATTGAATAATGCAATATCCCTACGTGCGCTGCGAGCGACCGGGACACATCACTCCCATCGTATTTAGCGGTGAGCAACATTTTGTAGTTCACGGAATCTGCTCTGTGTCAGGGACCTGGTCCGCACCAGAGTCTTACATACAGGTCTGGAAACTCCGGCGTTTTATTCGTGGTGAGGGTAGGTCGCATTTTGTAGACGTTTTTAAATATTATGGTGGTTGGTAGAGTTGCCGTGATCGGTTTACCCACTTAGGCGAGGGATAGCGGTTCCGCGGGGGGATCACCACCCGTTGTCATCGGAATCGCAGATGCACATAACCTGAAAACCCGAGAAATTAGGGAGAGCTGTGTAAAATGACTAAGTAGTGTGTAGTGCCGAATTGTAAAACGGGTAGCAAAACCGAGAAAAAATGGTCGTTGTTTCTCGTGTCGAAAGACATTGAGACGTGGAAGAAGGAGGAAGAAACTTCCAGGAGTTAATAATAAATTAACACTTGATTTTCCACTTATAATAATAATTGAAGTCAAATTCGACGATATTGGCGTGTGCTTGACTGAGCCTTTGTAAATGACTGTACATCTGTTTCAACTCATCAATAAAAAATTTCTGCATTTAAAAATTTAATACCTTTAAATCATCTTATTATTATCAATAATTGCCCAAAAACTCAATATATATTGAGCTTTCCAATTATTGCTATTAATTTATCGTTGAAAAAGGCGACACTCCTTATTACTTGAATTAATTTCTCGACCATTTCTCAGTCAATTTCTTTGAAACTTAGCATAATCAATCGCTTGATCCTAAATCGGAATGATATATTTTCGGAATTCACAGCGATTGAGTTCTATTTGTTTTGCAACCATTAACGTCTGCAGAAACTGTTTTCTCATAAGCGACCGTGTTCAATTCATATGTTTATAACTACTAAATTATTTAGTGAAAAATTCTAAAATCGTCCATTTATTATTATTTTATCAAGAACTGCCAAACGTCAAGTTTTCAAAAATGTTGGCGATTTTTAATATCTATTCAGGGGTTTTAATACCTTAAGGGGTTAGGTCACAGTAAGGGGTATAAAGTCATGTGCGGATTTAACATTTTTTTTTCATATGAAAAAGCGATTCACTCATGAAATTAATTATACATCTATTTAGTATTGAATAGGATTCGACCAGCGCCTACGCGGCTGCTACCCGCGCGATGCGGCAGTTAGTGCCCGAGTCAGGCGACTCGGCCGACGCGCCCAAGTTTCTCACAAGCGGCCCGATACGCGAGGATCTATTTATAGCGGCGACGCGGCTCACTCGTCAGCTGAACTCTCGGGATCAGATCTGCCTAGATCATTGCCTCACAAGCAGGTCCATGCTCGAGAGCAGACGCTTACTTTTGCCTAGCGGCGGTAAAGCTATCTTGGGGAGTACTCGCTTGTCTACCCATTCGGGACAACCTACGCTGCCATGGAAACCCAACCCCCTGCTGGGGCCAAAAGCTCCACTGACGCGGCCGTCGGCCTGCCTGCTGGGACCTCTGGACCCTCGACGGAGACGCTGGACATCTCCACGGTGGCCCATCGTGCCCACGCCGCACTCGCCGTTGCCTTCCACGCCACCACTCGGCACCAGCGTAGACTCGACCACGCGAAGCACTCAGACCAGTCCATCGGGTGGAATCAGCAGAGCCTGCCAAACCAGCGACCAGTCGAGCAGCGAATGGGAACCCGCCGAGCCAGTCGTTAGCCGACCGCCAACGGCCACAGCCTCCCAGACCAGCGACCAGTTGGGCAGCGAGTGGGAGCCCTCCGAGCTAGTCGTTAGCCGCTCACTAACGGCCACAGCCAGCCAGGCTGTCCTGCAGCCAACAGCTCCACCCGAGGTGCCAACGCCGCCGACAACGCCGGAGAGAGCCTCTCCCACCACCAACACGGGGACCTCCTACACCCCGCGTCTGCCTAGCCCATGGCAACGGACGTCAACGAAGCCCAGCCTAGTCTGGCGTCTTAAAATAAACCAAAACTGCATATTGTAACAGAGTCAATTAAATGTAAGGAAGAGAGAAAATTAAACGAAAATAACGAAACTCGTCAACACCATCATTTAAGCGGAATCGGCCTAGCGAACGACGGCCTAACCCTCAGCCACGAAACTCTCCACGAGCGCAATTCGAAACAAGTATGAATATCAAGCTATTCGAATTTTTTTTTTCGATGTACAAAATGGCCGACGACTAATTTTTTTCTTTTGTTATCTTTTTTTAGGCGGTCCGCGACGTGACATTTGGCATCCACAAATTTTTACCTAGAACAAAAAAAAAATCTCGTCAATCTGCATTAGAATACCTATAGAAGTACGTACGGAATTGGAAAAATATTGTTTTATTCAAAAGTTGTAGGTATTTGAATTGAATTGTAGGTCTTTGAATGAATTTTCAGTGAACAATTTCGTACAAAACTGCTCATAAAATAAAAAGTTTTCGATTAATGAGAAATTCCGTACGTATTCTCTGCGAAATGCAATTAGGAACATAACTTTTAGATTTGAAGTAAATCGAGTGAAAATTGTTGAAGTTATTTGTCATGCCAATTGGAAAAAAGCTGGAAAAAAGTCGGTGAAAAAAATGTTCTTGCTATAAATGGTACTTATTCTTATGATGATAAAGCACCGTTTTAGTGAGAAAAAAATTGATTTTTTGAAAATTCTGACCTTCCCCCTTAAATATTTAATCAAATGAGTTTTCTTTTTCTGTACACTTATCTTGAATTTACAATCTGGCATACCCGAGAAATCACAATCAAGGAGAAAAGATGTAAACAGCTAGTTTTTATTCAAAAGATTAAGGATTATATTACCACATTCACAAGCTTCGTTTTACAAGAAAAAGGCATGGGCATTTAAACTCGCAATATCGGGACTATGAAGCGGGCATAAAACAAACTCACCAAACCTGAAGTAGAAATGTAATCTCTTTAAATTCTTAATGTTTGCCGAGCTCTCTTAGATTTTGAAGGTTATAGTTACTATTGCGCTTCGTGACATATTTTTCTGAGTGTATTTATTCCGGAACGCCTTTTGCTACGTGCTATAAATTTGCCATTATAATAAATAGGTATATACAAGTATGAAGATGGCACCGTGGCGGAAATCTGCGGGTGGGACTGAGACATAGATCTCTCCTGCAACCGCCGTCCCAAGCCTCAGCGGATAAAACGATCGCAGCGACTTCAGTGACCACTCTAATATTTTAAAATGTCTACAAAACGCGACCAATCCCCACCATGGGAGTTTCCAGACCTGTATGTAAGACCGTGGTCCGCACTGGCCGCATACGCTTTATTCCAACCTGGACGACAAGCGGGAATTATCGATGGCGGATGGCATCGGTTGCGTTCTTGCCGCTCAGTTCATTTCGGTTCGATCATGCAATAACGACGCACGCGGTGAAACCACTAACTACTAATATCCAGTTTCACGGACGGTTTGGGATCGTGATCGCCGCAAGCGTTCGTTCTCATCGACTTTAGTCTCCATAGAAGTAACTAAGGAGTCTATAGGGAAGGAGTCCAATCTCCGTATTTTAGCGTGTCCGTAAGAGTGTTCCGAAACAAGGTTTCGCATACGCGGCGCTGCAGTATCTCGCAACCATGTGCGATATATACACGTATGTTTTGCGCATGCGTTGTTATCAGCTGTCTTCTCTGTCATTGGCTGTCACATAAGCTGACAATTATAATTTCCTTAACCTTCATTCATTTCTGAAATAAATCTCTCATAGCTATAATAGTGCCTTAAGATGTTTCTACACTTAAGTCGTAGCGCAAGTACCCACGAAATACGAAAAAAGCACCTAAAAAATTCCATAATAATTAATATCCGACGTAAATATAAATTCTATTCATATGTGGTCGGGCGGCCGAGATTATAAAGAAGCTCAAAAAGTGAGAGACACTAGACTACGACAGCTCATCAAAAGAATTGAAGTGATACACACGAAAGTCACACCGGACATTTCCTATGCATAGGTTGAGGCACCACCCGCAGCGATAGTAACAACACAGAGATTCGCTATGCAGTAACATCATCCGCGGCTTTACAAGACTCACTGCTACCATGAGCCATCATCTTACATTTTATATTTACTAAAATAATATCAAGACTCAAAGATGCTTATAATAACAGCGCAAAGTCTGCAATCTAACTATACTATGTGTTTGTTTGTTAAGTTTAATTTTACGCACAATATCCAAAAACTGTATGGGTCCGCGCAAGGTGCTGGTTTCGATTCTCGTCTTGTAATTATTTTTTAAACTGAAATGATTTTTGTAAATTGAAATTATTTGTTATGCTTTTTATCGGTAAATACTCTCTCGACCGATACTCTGTTAAAGTCGCCGTCGCGAACAAATAATTTTAGTACAAGATGGGCGTTTTTTTTACAAGTGTCAAAAATTGGCCGCCATACTGGTCAGTTTCGCCCTGTGCAGTGTTACTTTATTTTTGGTACACGAAGCTCGTGCGAAGCACGAGCAAGAGAGATGCTACAGTCTTGTCCCCAGTCGCCCGGCGCACCTCGAAACGAGGGCACGTCCCCGAAAAAGACACGCAGTCGTCTAAAAGAAAAACGAGACGTTGATCGTCGTAATAGATCGATGTCTCGGCACCCTCGGACCAAGGGACCTGGCGCAGGACGAACGAGACGAACGAGAAATTCAGGGCAACATCGGGATTGTACTCGTTGACCGGCACCGGCCGTTTGGATCGTCGACTCCGAAAAGGAGTGAGCCCTGATCGTCCATCCGTCTCATCGTTCGTCGACGTGTCGCCCTTTGCCCGAAACGAGAGCAATCGAGCATAAAGTCGTGAGGGACGGCGAAGAGCCGGAACAACGGTGACTTGAGTAATGTCGAACCAAAAAACACAAAACGAACTCGGAAAAACTAAGTGACTGGTGCTGCGAAAGAGGTGCTCGATCGTGAGCGTCAAAAATGGCGTCCAACAGACAATTTCGCCCGCCATTTCCCACGCGGCGAAAAACGTGACGACAACGGCCATGACACCCATATGCGTGACTGCTGTGGATGAAATTCGTAATGAACATTTCGTCGTGAATTATGTTTAGTTGTATGTCGAATATAGTTATATTTGCGTGTCAGAAAAATCGTTGATCCCCATTCAAGGGAGTGCATGAAATGGTCGGATTCTGTGATTATGCGAGGCCAACGAGGGCGATTTTATAAATAAAGATACAAAAGGGAGTAATTTAAATCGTAAATAGTTGGAAATTAACGAAGAGGCGAATAAAATGAAATGAACAAATTTTACATGGTTATCTGAAGTTAAGGAAAAGTCTAAGTCGAAAGGAGGCGTGGTATTTATTATAAATGTTCTGAAATGTCGGAGGACGGTGAAGAATAGCGGAAGGCAATAAAAAATGTGATTTAGACGTAACAAAAATCGTCAATTGAAAGTAGGCGTAACAAAAATCGTCAAGTGAAAGTAAGTGTAACACATTCGTGAATGCGAGGATTGGGACTGATATAGATATATGTAAACTATGCGATGCAAATTTTGTTGTTAGATTTATAAGAAAGGATGCGTCGACCGAGCCAAATGTGAGCCGATGTGAACGTCGACGAATAATAAATAATACAAAAGTAAATTTGTCATAATATATATATATATGTGTGTGTGTGTGTGTGTGTGTGTGTGTGTGTGTGTGTGTGTGTGTGTGTGTGTGTGTGTGTGTGTGTGTGTGTGTGTGTGTGTGTGTGTGTGTGTGTGTGTGCGTGCGTGCATGTGTGTGTGTTTTTTTTAAGAGGTTTAGCGGGAAAATGCCTCCGCACCATAACAAATAAATGCCGTGTGTCGGGCTTGCACCGACTAAAAACCCCCGTTCCTCTGTGGCCTTACAAATTCTCCCGCGGGACGACCGCTAGGTATTACATCGCAGGAGAAGCCTTAGCCGTAGCTCTTCCTGCAGTGTTGTCAGACGACCTTACATCCCCCGTTCCACTCGATATGGTATGAGTGGTTTAGGGGTTCGTGTCGCTGATTTCATCTATGACTGACTGGTCTTCCGGCGTCGTCTTCTTCCTCGCGCGTTCTGCACGTCGCAACTCCTTCATTACTGCGGCAGCATAAGCCGATACCGCTGTCCATGCGTCTGCTGACTTCAGCATCAACTGAACCAGGTTGTCCGGGGTGATGCGTGTCGACAGCTGATCGTCGACTATCGCGCGGGAGGCACTAAAACGTGGGCATTGGAACAATGCATGTTCAGCGTTCTCCACGACTCCTACGCATGCTGGGCAGTCCGAGGAATCTTCATAATTAAACTTATAGAGATAAGCCCGGAAACAGCCGTGTCCTGAGATCATTTGAGTGACATAATAGTTGAGCTCCCCGTGTAGACGGTTTACCCATATCTCCACCTTCGAGATTAGTCGATGGGCCGCAAGATGAAGTCCAACAGAAGACATCCATTCCTTTATCTTGGCGAAAGCTTCGCCGAAGAGTGCAGTGATTTGCTCCAGGAATTTGGCGATGACAATTAGCGCCGCGTCGTCTGCGAACGCTACGATGGACACTCCTTTCGGCAATTGTAATACCAGCAGATCATTGTGCATGATGATCCACAGAAGCGGTCCAAGTACAGAGCCCTGAGGAACTTCTCCAGTCACCCTATGCGTCTTCGGTCCATCCTCTGTGTCGTACATGAGCCACCTATTACATAGGTAACTCGCCACTATTCTCCGTAGGTACCATGGTACACCTAACGTTTTTAGGGCATCCATGATACACTTCCATATCGCCGAGTTGAAAGCGTTTTTGACGTCGAGAGCGACAACTGCGCAGTACTTTTTGGACCCTCTTGCCGATCGTTTCCCCGCAGTCGACTCCTGTGCCTGCTTCACCACTGTGTTAATGGCATCCAGAGTAGAGTGTTCCTTTCTGAAGCCAAACTGGCCCTCCGCCAGTAAAGGGTCCACGACCTTCTCAATCCTATTATGGATGATGCGCTCGAAGATCTTTCCGGCGGTATCCAACATACAGAGCGGACGATAGGATGAAGGTTCGTCCGATGGCTTCTTCTCTTTTGGGAGGAGCACTAGCCTCTGCCACTTCCACTTGTCCGGGAAGATTCCTTCCTTGAGACACGCATTGTACATGCCGAGGTATATTGCCGGTGCCAACTTGATCGCTGCCTTGAGTGCGATGTTGGGTATCCCATCCATGCCGGGGGCTTTCTTGTTGCTCACCCTGGCAATTGCCATAAGAAGCTCTTCTTCAGTAATGGCTGGGATGTCCTCATCAAAATTCTCCTCGAGCTGGTAGTCCTCTTCGGGTTGCTCAGGGAACAGATGTGCAACAATCTTTTCCAGCAGGGCTGCGTCCACAGGCGGTGGCATTGGCTGGCTTTTCAGCCGAGTCATTACTACTTTGTTCGGCCTGCCCCAGGGAGCATCTTCCACCTCGCTGAGCAGTTCGCCCCAGCTTTCAGCTTTACTCTGCTTGATAGCCTTTTTAAGCTTCAAACGCGCCTTCCTGTGCTGTTCTTCCAAATCGGGGAACGAGCGTTTTCCTCGAGCTCGTTGCGCTAGGCGGCGAGTTCGATGACACTCCTTTCGGAGGCCGGCAATTTGTTCGCTCCACCAGTGTACCGCCGGTCGGAAGTCGACATCTCGATTCCATGGCATTGTGGCATTGCATGCTTCGGTGACCCTCTGCATGACCACCTCGACCTTCTCGGTTGCACTTTAGATGGACTATAGTTGCACTATAGAGGAGGCTTCACCTTTAACAAAAGTGGGCTTTGTACCTCCATTAAGTAGAACTACATCCAGTAAGGACATAGCCTCAAGCAGAGCTTGGCCCTTCCTGTTCGTCACTTTACTACCCCATTCCACAGCCCACGCGTTGTAATCTCCGGCTATGGCTACCGGGAAGCGTTGTTTAGCGTCTGCGACTAAGTTGTCGAGAAAATTCTCAAACTCATCACTCGTCAGGCTAGGTGGTGCGTAACAACTGTAGAAATGAACTCCTTTGGCTTTTATTATCACAAAAACAGTTTCCATCCGACTCGCAAGATCCTCAAAGGGAAGCTTTCCGCAGGACCAAATTGCGGCCTTTCCACTTGCGTCAGATTCCCAGGGTTGCGTGTATAGATGTCTATATGGTTCCGAGAGTATCGCCAAGTCAGGCTTCAGCTCGCGCACAGTCTGCATGAGCAAGTCCTGTGCTGCTTCACAATGGTTGAGGTTGAGCAGGAGTACACTCATTTGCATCGTTTTTTGAGTGCCTAGAGAGCCTGGAGAGCCCGCGTGTACGCTGGACATCGGCTGCTACCTGCGATATGGGCTGTGGGTGCCCCATCTCCCGCTTCTGCACATATGACACACTTTGCGCTTGCTGTGCATTCGGCAACTTTGTGGCCAATGTTACCGCACTTGATGCAGTCTTTAGCCCGGTCGATGTTGCTCTTGCAGTTCCGTGATAAGTGTCCAAATTTCCAACACTTGAAACACTTTAGTGGTCTCACCACCTCTCGGATTCTGCAATTACACCAGCCGACTCGGATGATTCCTGTATCTAGAAGTTTCCGGGCAGCAGGCACCATGAGTCGTACTACCGCGGTCTGAGTCCTGCCATACGCTTTACGCAGAGACTTAAGAGAGTATTCCGTGACTGGATAGTCTGGTCCCAAGACTTTCTGCGGCGCCGCCGATATCTCCTCTTTCGTCGCGTCCTCTTCCAGGCCCTTGATCTCCAGAGCAACTTCCTGGACTTTACTCTGGACCATTGCTTATTAACCAAGAACACCTTCGAATTGGTTTCGCAATTCCGGTGCTTTGGCTGAGCTCTCCTTATTCAGAACGATCAGCAGATCTCCCGCGTTCGTTCTGCGTACCTTTTGGACGCATTCACCTGTGCATTCTTGAGCGCCGGATCCTTCTTTCTACGACTGAAGATCTCCGCATAGCTCAAGTCACCCTTTTTGTGGATGACGAGAGCGTTGGGCAGAGTCGGCCGTTCGCGAGGTTTCTACGGCTTCTTCTGAGGCTGCTTCTGGGATATCTTGTGCGATCTTTTTTTCTTTTACGCAGTGTGCCACTTCTGCTCTGATCTCTCGCCTCACTTATCCTCGGATTGACCAGCCAATGCCTCCACCAGCTACTTCTTCTTCGGCTCCTTTCCTTGGGTCGACGTCGGTGTAACCCGCTTTCTCCTCTTCGCCTTGCTTACTTGTGTGTGTGTGTGTGTGTGTGTGTGTGTGTGTGTGCGCGCGCGCGCGCGTGCGTGTGTGTGTGTGTGTGGGTGTGTGTATGTGTATATATATATATATATATATATTGTGACGTGATTTTTTTTAAGTCACGTCACAGAAAGGCTACCGACGATTTAGTCGTCCTCTCGATGCCCGGGTTACGACCCCTTCGTATATGTTACGGGCCCTTCCTCCAGTATGTTTGTTTTGTGACGTTTTAGTTTTGGGTTTCGTTGTCGTTTCGGGTGAGGTTGGCGTGCGAATCTCGGTCGAGCGGCGTGTCGCTCAACGTACCGAGCAATTCCGACCGAGGGCCGCACCCAACGAGGCTTTCGGGGAATCGGCGCACGCCCGGCTGAGATGCCGGCGCCCCACCGCAGTGGTGCATCGTGCTGAAGAGCGGGCCGTTTGAGTTACGGGCGGAGGTGAGAGACCTCCGCGCCGCACTTCTAGAGAGAAGCTTTGCCCGCTCTCGCCTGGTGACCCGGGGATGCGATCCCCGAGAGCCTCCATGTTACTTAGGAGGAAAGGTCCCGATCTGTTACCGTTCCGCTTGCGGGGTACTCGGGCAGGAAATATAGGTTCCGAAAGGAAAATTCTTCCAGAATATTCTAACTCCCGAAATAATATTTCGGCTCACGAATATTATAAGAAGATGTTCTCGCTTAAAGCAGCGTTCTTGCATGAGATGAGCACGCGAGCGTATTTACATTTTTTTCGGTAATCGCACTCGACAATGATCTCGCTCGCTGGCCCTCGCCGCGCCAGGTATAGTTGACGACCGATTTTGCTCTTGGACGAGGTCCGTCGAAGAGTTTCACTCCTGACGCCGTGTGAAACGGACGTATCCCTTCGCGTGTCCTGTTCGCGATCCCGTGCCCGGAAGGTGGGTCCTTCCGGACGGAGATAAGTTCCCGTGGTTTGAAAGCAACCAGCTCCCGCAAAATAAAACATTTTTGTTTTTTTTTGGTTATTTTGTTTATTGTTCCCGCGTATCTGACGTCTCGTACGTTACTCCTGGTCAATCCCGACCCCTCTACCATGACTCGCAGCCTGAGCGGCCGTGTTCTACCGCAACCGTCCCCCCGGATAAGTACATCCAGATAGTCCGGTTATGATTCCGGCGAAACAAAAATCAGGGTGGTCTCCCGACTTGCAGGTCATACCGGTTAGGATTCCGGTGAAACAACAATCGCGGAGTCCTCCAGCTCCGATGCACAGTGGGGCAGAATCCCAAAAAGCTGGCCAAAAGTCAAATTTTTGAGTTGTATATATTCGTCTATATATGTTCAGATCTTGTTTACTGATAGTCCTAGGACGAAATTCCGGACCGGGCAGGTTTATACCTGCTCTAGGGTCGCCTCGACATCAGTCGACATTCAGCCGCCGTTCGGTATGCATTAAACAAGCGTACGCGTCGAAAAATTCTTGCCTGTTTCGAAGTGCTGTGAAACGGACGAAACTGTCTCAATTTTAATTCTGCAAAATGGAAAAACTTTCTGAAGGTATGCAGAAAATATAATTATGCACAGTTATTGCTTATTTTATGTTTGAAATATCTACATTTTGCAACAAGTAAACATAAAAAATTATACATTTTTTTTTCGAAAATCGATTTTCTAAAGTAGTTTTAAAAATGTCTTCGCGAGTCTCGACCTTGTTTCAACAAGAAACTGATAGTGTACAGTACTAAATATAATATACTAAAAAACTGGCTGCTCAGGAGTGCTCAACGAATAGTTAGACTAATTTTTAGGGAGAAATATGTGGCGCAACATTAACGGACGTGTGAATGTAATCCATTGATTATTACGTTACAGCGCGTTGGTATATTTTCTGTCTATTAACATAGATTAATATTTATTTATCAATTCCATTTGTAGTATGTTCATTTATTGATTAATATTCATAGATCATTTAAATTTTAATACAGTAATTTATTATTCTAAATGTACGCTTTACGAAAATCTCAACATTTTATAAAATATTCCTGCAAGAACTCTCAGTAGCTAGAACTGTGTTTCCCCCATGTTTGTACGGCGTAACGGTTTTCGGCAGTAAAGGTGTATTAGTGTATACGTACATAGTGTATACGTAGTGTAGACGGCGATTCGGCAAGGACTGACGAGGGGCTCCTAGAGCAGCCATGTATGAAAGAAAGGAGCCCGCCTGCTGTTCAGGCTTTATTATACCTGTTGTATACTGACACAGAGGTGATTCTCGTAAAGACAGATTTCATGTAATTTCGGTTTTTTTTCGTGCAGAATGTATGTAAATATATTTGTTAATCATTTATATCATAAATATTCGTTTTCTTTATAAATATAAAATCATTTTTAGTAGTAATAAATTATGTTTGTACATTTCGAGTCAGAACACCGTATATAGTTTTGTTAAGTATAAAATGATTTCAAAATAATGTCATTCAATTTTGTACATGTTTATATTGGTATTTTACAGAGTCTTCCCAATCTTCAAATATGGAATTATCAAGAAGAGATGTTTTTTTCATGGTGAAAGACAGTTTAAAAAACGAACAGAAATTCGTTATTGGAGTTTTGAAAGATGCAATTTTCAAGAAAACAGAACATGTGATACAAGTAGACGAGGATGAAAAGTCATTAGGACTGTTATTTGCAAATTTTCTATCCAGATGGAAAGCAGCAAATAGAGGCCAAGAAAAGTTTCTAAAAAATAATGAAGAATGGTTGAATGGCACCGTATGTTTTTCAACATTATCCGATACTGAATGCGCAACATCAACATCTGAGAAGATTGTGAAGAATGATGAAAAAGGAACATCTGGACGACCTTCGAAATCCTTTGCTTCATCCAGCGATAGATCTAAGAGGCGAAAGACTGAAGAAATACGTTCTACTTTATCTACAGAAGAATTGACGTATGCTGCTCAAATGAGTTTAAGGACTTCTGGTCAAGTGGATGCTGCTCAAGTTCGTAAAGATGTCACATTAACCAGCCCAACAAGAGCCTCAAAATATATAGCTGCTGTTCGGTCAAAAAATGAGTTTTCACCTTTAACTCCAGACGAAGCACTTTCTTTGATGATCGAGAAAGGAGAATCAAAGCGCTCTTATCAGCTATCAAGAAATGCAGCTAGAGCACGTAAATGCAAATTATACCCATCATACCATGAAGTAGAAAAAGCAAAAAATCGTTGTTATCCATCAGTTGTGTACATGAAGGAGAATTTTAGTGACATCAGGAGTGACATGAAGGAGAATTTTAGCAAGGTAAGAGCATATTTCAAAATTATTATCTTATATCGTAAAAATGCAATACGTTCTTAAACACTTAATTGTTTTCAAAGGTCATGCAAACGTCCATGTCATATTTTACTGTTCTGTCGTCAATGCGTTAATCGCTAGCCGGCCAGTGTAGAAGAAATCTTTTACCACTTTGTTGAAGAAATATATTCAGTTGATCAGGTCAAATCGAATTTCGATATTTATTTACTTTAGACATTCTGATTTGCTACGACGTTTTGCCAAAACGCCAACGACTCCGTATCATATACGATACTGATTGCCTAAATAAGGTAAGGAGACATTCAACAAGAAAAACTCCGATGTCATTTAGTTAAATAATGCATGGAATTCTGAAGTACTTTTATCACTGGCGTTTTACATGTCAAAAAATGTTTACTATCATCCTATCGTTTTCACTTTTATTATTTATTTTTTCATTGAAGTATTTTTTAAATCATTGAGCACATGTATTTAAGTCAGCAGCTATTGCATATATAAAAATAACAATTTTTTCATTAAAAAATTATTTGCTGTTGAGTCAGACGTGCTCTCGACGTGCTCTCGACGTGCTCTCGAGGACGTGAACGAGGATTGTCCGATCTGCCACAATGATATGTTTGCTATAAATTTGTTCCCCTATGTTTTTTAAAGATATCGTCGTTGCAGTTCTGACGAACCTCCGACTTTATATTTTACCCTTCCTCGAGTTTCATTTTCGGAGCTATTTCAAACGCACGATATTGATTATCGTGACTGGGTTTCAAACGCACGGTATTGATTATCATGACTGGGCGGGGAGACCAGACACTGCAGTGGCATTGCACATTCTTCCATCGATTTCACACTAGTGGCTCAATATTCAATGATTTTTTTGTTCTTGACTTCGAACCAAATATTCTTCTAGGCTTTGGACACGAATGGATCCTTTTTAAGGGGTAGTGCAAGCCATATTTACCGAGAATTGGTTGAATGTACCTCAGAATTCTTTTCGAAAGAGTATTTAATCAAGATCGAATACGCGACCTTCTTGAGTCTTACTACCATAAACAGAACGTTTTCACATACCCGTTCGATTCGAAGTTTATCACCTTTAGACATTCGTCGAACTACGATGAATATTATTGGTAGTCGCCCAAAGCAAAGGGCATCAAAGATGTTTTCACTCTCATAATCAGTGATGCAAAAGAGGTATGTGTCATTCATTCTAGTAAACTGTGATGGAGATGGCACCGAAACAACATTAATTCAATGATAAAGTTGTTGTAAACCAAATCGTCAAGGGGTTTGTGAGGGCGCTTCCAACAATTGGGTGGGACGTCTGGTTTCTGATAGGTGTGGATGACGTAAGGAGTTGTTGATGGAACCACCTCCAAGGATAATGAATCAGCAACGGAGGTTTTCTACCCCCAATAGTTTTTGCAATCAAATGTTTCTGTCCACCGTGTCGAACGCTGCCCTGAAGTCAATGAACGCAACATATAATTTTCCATTTTTCTGTTTGATTTGGTCATTGATTACCGAGTTTAGAACGGAAAGATGATCCTTTGTTCCCCTCCCCGTACGGAATCCTACTTGACTGTCTTTGATTATGTCCGCCCTTTCTATGCATCCATTCAGTCTTTGCGCCATCATGCTTGTCCGTATTTTATAGCCTATGCCCAGCACTGAGGCCCCTCTGTAGTTCGCTGCAGCTACTTCATTCCCTGCCTTATATATCGGGAAAAACCCAACCAGTTCCCCAGCCTTCTATTAATGCCCGTCGTTGCCATAATGTATCAACATTTTCATAAAATCTTTGATTTTGTCCATTGGCAATTCCTTGAACATTTTTATGATCAGTCCATCTTCTCTGGGTGTCCTTTGTTTTTTAATTTGCTTCATGCTTTCAGGAGCTCTTTCTCCCATATTTCCCCATTCAGCCCCTAATCTACCTAGTTGCTTTGCTCTCCCACGTTTTCCCTTTCCTCGCTCACCTCCCTTATTTCCTCTTCCCCCCGTTACCCTTCTTCAGCTGCTAATAGGTTCTTAAAGTGCTCTAGCCACTCTTGCTTCCGAATATTTTTCCCTGTTCTCGCACGCTTGGATCGGAATTTTCTTATCGCTTCGCACCAGTTCTGCATATTTGCACTTTTATCAACTTGTCTCCATCTCTCCTCCATCCATCCCTTCCTTTAATGATTACACAGCTCCTTCATCGTTTTCTTTTCTACCTTCAGCTTTATTCCAGCCACCTCTCTTCTCTCTTTCAGGTATGCTCTTAATGTTTTCCATACGTTCTTGTTCATTGCATTCTGCGTCGAACCACTCGCTCTATCTTTTTCCGCTTTTTATTCCCTTAATCGTTCCTGCTTTTCTGGCTGCTTCTCGCATTACTTCCCTCATGTCAATCCACCTTACTTCGCACATTTCCTCTGTCTCTGTTTCCTCGCCCATATTCTCTGTAGTTCTTCTTGGTATGACTCGCACCTGTGCCAGTTCCAAGCAATCTTTTTCGTCTTTACTCTGTCTCGTCTTTTTTACTTCGCGCTTTCCCCTCATCGCCCGACTAACCAGGAGATGATCCGATTCTACCTATGGTATCAGTTCCATAGTTTCTACTGGGTTCTCCTTCATCTTCCAATAATATTATTATGTGCAGGACCGAACTACCTCCCGCCCGACGTATATTAAATTACCTTCTTCATCCCCCTTTATCCTTCCGGTCAATAATGTTAACTCCATATTTTTGCACAGTTTAAGAATTTTCGTGCCCTCCGTATTTGATATCTTATGCTGCGATTTTTCTCTCATTTTTTGCCGTTTTATGAATCCAAAGTCCAGCCTAGTCAACATGGACTTCTCTTTTATTTTTTTTTGGACCTTGTTTCCGGAAAGGTGATAATTTCGCAATCTTCTGAAAATCCCCACATTTCCCCGATCTTATTCATCCCCAAGCAGTTCCGTGTGATCACTTCAACTCGCCCCCTCCCCCTCCCCTCTCTTACCGCCGAAAGAACATTTTTTCCAGAAAGCCCTTCGTGTTGTTCCATTTCCACCAATCTCCATTAACTCTAATTTTTTGCTACCCCGTTCTTACCTGGCTGGCAAGTGATCCCAACCCAGGGATACAAATAATGCATTACTATTTGTAATGCATTAGCGTTTTCATTACTCATTACTTTACATTTTGTACTGAAAAAAATGAATTACCCATTGCATTACATTCCGTAATGTAACAAATTTTCATTATTCATTACATTACATTTTGTAATGTAAACAATTGTTATTACTCATTACATGGGAATTAGTAATGTAAAAAAATTCCATTCGTCGTTGCATTACATTTTGTATGGGAAACGTTGTTGTTAACCATTTCAATATAATAAGTAATTAATTTTTTTTTCGAATTACTAATGTAATGTAATGTAAAACATATCCATTACTCATTACCTCTATGAGATTACAATGTAATGAGAATTATTATTTATTTTCCATTGGGGGCAGCTGTCTATGCACTGGGTCGATCTGACTCGGCGGTAGTTAACGCGCGTTTGTTGATCACAAGTAGGGATAATAGTTCTGGCGCGGGTCAAACTGCCCCAATAGTAATAACCGCGTGTTTCTTGGTGTCCAGAAACAGTAGCGGTTTTGACCCGGATTGAACCCAATAGTAGTAACCAAAAGTTATTCAGCTACCAGTAGAGGTAGCGGTGTTTTCCTCGGGTCAATTGACCCAATAGTAGCAACCTCGCGTCTCTGGATCTTGTTTAACACCCTTAATAGAACGAAAATATACTAGACGATGAGGATCCAATGGTAGAGACGACGCTCACGTAGTCCGCGAAAGTCATCTGCGAATAGTTCACAATCGCGATTTTTCGCAGTTGTGGCACATTAACGTAGATAGGAAAAAAAACAAAATTGACTTCTATCAGCATTCTTGAGAAAAACGAATCCATACCGTTAGGATATCGTACGAAGTACAACTTTCACGCGATCTCTCGACTCGTTGCACAGCAATCCCGAAAAAAGGGTTAAAAAATAATTAAAAACGCGGTTCAAAACGACGCAGGCTTCATCTTCTTTCCATAGAAAGGTGGGTCTTTATTTGTTTTCGTCGATCCAGTCATCCAACGAAATTATCATGGTAATAACATCCACAATTGTAATGATAATATCTATCGGTCCCACGGAGTCAAGGTAATGATAATATGATGTGATAATCAAGGTAAGTCAAGGTAATAATAATATGTAATGATAATATCTATCGGTCTCACTTTCTAATTATTGGGAGTACAAAAAGGTATCCGCCGTTTGACAAAGACGGCCCTACCAGGAGGTTATGTTTGAAATTGTCTGATGTAAAATGTTATATCGTAAGGTTGGACATCTGGCAAGACCATAACCTTCAAATATTAGCGATTTTGTATCAGCATCACATAATTTTTTCGTGCAAAGATGTCGAGTTTTGAGCCGAATAAACGTTATTTGCGGGAACCCTTGCGTTTGGCACGATTCTCCCTCGAATAATGCTTCCAATTCTGCGTCTTTGTACACTTTCGCACGAAAAATTATGTGAAGCTGATACAAAATCTCTAATACTTTAAGGTTATGGTCCTGCCAGATTTCCAACCCTACGATATGACGTTTTACATCAGACAATTTCAATCATAAGCTCTTGGTGGGGCCATCTTTTATCATACGGCAGAACCTTATTTGTATTCCCAATAATGATGGATGCTCCGGACTGTGAATGGACATTCCACACGCACAAATTTTCAAAAAAATATTTAAAAATACCTCACCCTAATGGAGATATTTAAATACACGAGAAAATAGAATATTTCAATGAATTTATCATTTTCACAGAATTCAGCAATCTTTCATTGCGGATGAAAATTTTTAATTCTATTTTAGCTATCCACTGAAATCTTTGAATTGATTTCATTGTGTCTTCCAATCGAGTAATTCCAAAGAAAATGGAAAATACCAAACTAGAATGATTGACTTAAGGGAAGTTTTTGCCTTGGTGGGCCAAAAAATGTTCGATTTTTCACTAATTTCTTATGCGAAAAGTATTAACTATAGAATGTTAATATTTGGTATGTTAACTAAGCGGTCTTTATTGAACATCAAAATATTTTTTAAAATTTGACAAAACACGGTGGTGGACGTGGGAGGAGCCACGTATGCCGGTGCGCGGGCGATGATATTCTTCGCTTGCGGAAGTCCTAAGTCCCGCACAGGTGATCTGAAGAAAAAAACTCGAACACATTTTTTCTTTGTACAATATTGTGTATAAGTCGAACTAGAACCAAGAAGAAGAATTGAAAAATAAAAAAATTGTGAGGTATCGAAGGGGAAGTTTAGTTTGTTACCAAAAATGTTTGCAGTTTTTTGTTAATAAAATAAAAAAGCTTAAATATTTTTGGATAATTGTAGTTCGACTAATGAAGACGTTTGATGTCCACGTGCCTGCCAAATTTCGTAACGATTGCTTATCTAAGACGTGTGGAAGCACTTCCGCAAGCGAAGAATATCATCGCTGGCGCACCGACATATGTGGCTCCTCCCACTCCCACTATCACGCCTTGTCAAACTTTAAAAAATATAATCATGTTCAATAAAGACCGCTTAGTAAACTGTGACGAGGATATTTTCTCTAACCATGGAAACGAAAACGAGAACTCAATACGGGATCTGGTGCGAGAGATCCGGCACCTTCGGCCGTTCCTCCCGTGCGCGTGCATCCGCAGTACCCGGGGCGCCAGAGACTTTGTTTCTCTGGTCGTCTCAACTGGAATAAACTGGGGTCGGGGTGATCAAACCCGACCCGCCAGGCGGAGACTGAAGCCCTCCTTAATTTTTGGTATCCCGGAATTCTAACCGGGTTCGGAGTCTGGAGGCCTCCTCAATTTTTAGTCACCGGAATCGTGTAACCGGACTAATCTGGATGCACTTGCACGAGGGAGAAGTAAAAGTTGCGGTAAAGCACGGCCGCTCAGGCTGTGGGTTGTGGTAGAGGGGTCGGGATTCACTGGGGAGTAGAATCACTTTTAACGGGATCTGTCACTTTCGCGACACCGGAAACGTCACTAATAAAATAAAACAATGGTTTTATTTTATAGTGCGGGAGCTGGCGGGTTAACCACCCGTGAACTTTTTACGTAGACCAATTGGCCGCGAACGCGAAAAGGCGAGCGAAAACGTCGTACGCACGGGAGCGAGAGGGCACGACGACGTGCCTCTAACGCGAGAACGAGAGTGCGACATCACGGGCGCGAGAGAGACACGACACGTCTCTCCATCGCGGCGTCTGATCGACAACTCTCACGATATTCGGAAAATCGTGAGCGATCGCGATTTTGGAGACAACCGTCTCACGCGAAGATTCGTTAGCAACTCTGTACCTCGTGCGACTAAGGTCAGCGTGCGAGGGATTATGCGAGAGCGAGGCAGAGCGCGTAGACCAAAAAAATGTCAACACGCTCGCGGGATCGGACCGTGCGAAATCGCCGGCTCAAGCGAGAACTTTATCTCATAATATCGAGAGCTGAAATATTATTTCGGGAGCTGGAATATTCTAATAGAATATTCTTTTCGGAATCCATATTTTCTGCCCGAGTTACCCGAAAACGGAACGGTAACAAATTGGGACCTTTTCTCAACGGTAATATGGAGGCTCTCGGAGATCGCATCCCCGGGTCACCGTGCGAAAGCGGGAAAAGCTTCTGTCCAGAAGCGCGGCGCGGAGATCTCCAGCCTCCGACCGTAAGCCAAACGGCCCGCTCTCCAGCACGATGCACCACTACGGTGGGGCGCCGGTGTTTCAGCCGGACGTGCACCGATTCCCCGAGACGCCTCACTGGGTGCATCCCTCGGTTGGGATTACTCAGTACGTTGAGCCACATGCCGATCGACCGAGTTCTGCACGCCAACCTAACCAAAACGAAAACACAACCCAAAACCTCAAACGTAACACGACAAACATTCTAGAGAAAAGACCCTTAACACTAACGGATGGGTCGCAACCCGAGCATCGAGAGCATAACTTGATCATCGGTAGCATTTCTGTGACGTGGCTCAAAAAATCACGTCACAACTCCCCACCCCTTAAGGGTGGTTACGATCAGGGAACTACGTGATCTCTGCTAAGCAAAAGCCGTAGCTCAAATGCACACGGTAGCAATCATTGTACTTCCCAGTTGCAGTCGGTAGCTTAAATGGTGGGAAGGATCGAGATCTACTGCGGGGAACCAAGCACCCGCAGCGCGAGAAAGGAAACCAGAACACAAAATAATTGTTCGTATTCGATGGCTAAAATTCATCTCTTCCGTTGGAGTCGGTAGCATAAAGGTGGGAGAGACCGGGATCTACCGTGGGCGACTAATCGCCCCACAACACGAGAAAATAAAATCGCAAATCACAAATTACAAAATATGTGTGTTTTCGCATAAACGGTAGCATGGTTGTCTCTTCCAGTTACAATTCGGTAGCCTTGATATTGGGGAAGAGACCGAGACCTGCCACGGACGGACAACCGTCTTGCGACGCGAGAAATAAAAGATCAATCGAGATCCACTCTTACCACCACCAGGGACGGAACAAAACTAATCGTAAGCGGACTCACCAAATCAGCCGTCACGTCCTCACTTCGGTGGTGGCTCCGAGAACTTTACGGGAACCGCTCCAACTTTTCCATCACCTTCTCCGGGGTAATGAGTGCCTAGAACTAAGTCGCGTCGTCGCGACTCACGGGAACTGCGAGGTCTATTTTCCTCGGCAGCGAATCAGGGGCCTAGCCCCCTATCACGGGAACTGCGGCATATCAATGTCCTGCACGAGAACTGGGGCCGGAGGCCCCTCAGGGCGTGAACTGCGGGACGTTGCCGCCCCGCGCCAGAACCCAGGCTAACGCCTGTATTGCGAGAACCGTGAGGCGTTGTGTCCTCTGCGAACGCCAAGGCCAGATGCCGGGCTGGCATGATGTAGATCCATTGCCGTGTTGCCTCTTCGCACGAGAACCACGGGCCAGAGGCCCACATTGCGGGAACTGTGAGGTGTTGTTGCCTTACGCGAGAACTCTGGGCCAGAGGCCCATATTGCCGGAGCTGTGACGCGTTGTTGCCTTACGTGAGATCTCTGGGCCAGAGGCCCATATTGCGGGAGCTGTGAGGTGTTATCACCTCACACGGAACTATGGGCCAGAGGCCTTTAACGGGAGCTTTTAGGGGTCAGCCACGAAAGAGGGCGTTACCCGATGGGTGCCTCTACTTGCGTCTGACTCGACGTTAACTATTGTGTTATCCCAAGGAAGGATTTCCTTCGGGGGAGACGTATCGGTAGCTGAGGGTGTAACTGCCCGTAACTGCCTTCGCCGGTTCGCGGGTTCGGTAACTGGTCGGTGTGGTGTCGCTACACGGAAGCTTGTCGAGAAAGTAAATCGTCAAGGCTTATAACGGGAGGCAGAGGAGAGTTCCTCACTCCCCTCGTTGTCCGTTTCCCCGATCGCAAAGGGGTAACGGGTCGTGGACACGCCTGATGGTCTTATCAGTAGCATGAGAGACGCCGGTAGTCCGGACATTCTCTACGCCGGTGACCCGTTTTGCCGTAATTGCCGCAGCCGGGTTCACTCGGCTTTTCGGTAGCTTCCGTGGTCTTCAGGGGACCACTCGGGAGCTGGGGCGCGGCTTTGTCCGCCTTGTCCCTCTGTAACTGGCCCATAAAGGGGCCTCGGGAATCACTGGCATGGCGGCGCAGACCGCGAGAGGCTGCGCTCACGTATCGCCATTTCGGGAGCTGATATCCGTTTGTTGCGTTGTAGCAACAAGGCGTCTAATGTCTCGAGACTTTCGTGGCTGCTCTTAGGCGTCACGCGCCGGCCGCCTGGGCGCGACCCGGTCGGGTTGGCTGGTCCACGGTCGAGCTCCGCAGTCCCAGTGCCAGGTCCGCGATCGGTACAACCTCGTCCGCTTCTTCGGACGAGCGTTCCGAGAGCCGTGACGGAAGCTTAGGGTACCCTGTCTCCGGTCGCCATGGGGTTTTCCCTCCGGGACACTCGGAACACAAGAGTGTGACTCGCTGAATCGAGAGCTAAGGGATTGTATCCCTTTTCGTCGAATTTGATTCGACGACATCGAGAGCGGTGGACAGAACAGAAAAAAAAATAATAATAAAAAAGTACAATAATCCTGTCTGTTTGGAAAAATAAAATTTTTCCAAAAAGGCGAGAACCGGGGGAACTTTCCTTCCCCCGTCCGAGAACCCTGAAACAGGATCACATGCGAAAGCAAGAGAGAGGAAAAAAATAATTAAAAAAAAATTCCTCTCTATCCGAAATACATTTTCGGATTTCGTGAGCTGGGGGAATCTGAAGTCCCTTCCGTCGAAAGATTCCAACGGAAATGAAATCGCAAGATAAAAGAGAAAAAAAGAATAAAAAAATTATCTCTCGATCCGAAATAAACTGTCGGATTTCCGGGAACTGGGAAATGTTAATCCCTTCCGTCGAGTGAATTCGACGGGACGTGAGCGAAAGAAAATTAATTTAAAAAATAATAATAAAAAAATATTATTTTTTTCTCTTATTTCGAACTATTTATTCGGATTTACATGAACAGGGAATTTTGATTCCTTCCCGTCGAGTGAAATCGACGGGACGTGAGCGAGAGAGAAAATTGATTGAAAAAAAAAGAATATCGATTTTTTTTTCTTTCGATCCGAACTATTTATTCGGATTTATGGGAATAGGCATGTTTTATTCCCTCCCGTCAAGTGAATTCGATGGGACGTGAGCGAGAGAGAAAATTAATTAAAAAAAAGAATTAAAAAAAATAATATTTTCTCTCGATCGGAAATGAATTTTCGGATTTTCGGGAACTGGGGGAATTTTTATTCCCCTCCGTCGAACGAATCCGACGGGGTCGAGAGCGATAGAGGAAGAAAGAAAAATAAAAAAAAATTAAAGAATTTCTTCTCTCTATCCGGGAACGGTACGAAAACCTCAAATCAAAATAAAATTCCGATGAGGCTGGAGCCAAACAGGAGAACAAAACGAATATCAAAAATTAAAAAAAAACAAAACAAAAAAAATCCTATTGGCTCTGCTAGAGAACTGTAAGGGGAAAAAACAAACAAAAAAAAGTTAAACCCACTTACAACGGGAACGCACGACGCATACTCAAGTTTTACTTGATTAGGCGGGCCACCTCGGGGACACCCGATGTGTGGTATCGCACGGGTCTCGCCGCGAGGTACGAGAACGGAGCCCGAGAAGGATTTTCGTTGTTCTCGAAAATTCGAGAGCCGACCGAAAAGGAAAAAAAGAAACACAAAAAAAATATTTTCGAACTAACGGGAGCAATTATTCAGGTCGCGAAAAGTCATTTTCGAAATCCCGGTTGCAGATCGAGAAAAAAAACACGCAAACAGAACAATAACGAAAAAATACATTGTTTCGATATCGAGATCCCCGAGAAAATCTACGAAATTCTCGGGTAACGAAAGCAGAAAGATCTCGAACTAAATTTTCGAGATCCCGGGAGCAAAGAAAGAAAACAAGAAAATTTAACAACACGAATGACACGACCAAAAAAAAAGACACGAGCAAATTCAATGGACGGAGCACATAACATTTTTAAAAAATTCCATATCGAGAACTCGATTTCGTTTCCGAAATCAGCGAGAGCAAGCTTGGAATTTGACAGTTTTTTTGTCAAATTCTCAACCGCGGGAGCTAGCTTTTTTTTCCTACGAAAATAACTTTTCGAAGTGCTCGGGATCGCGGAAAGGAATAAAAAGAAGTTTTTTTTTCTTTCCCTTCAAAATAATATTTTGAAGTGGCGAGAACACCGGAGAGGTCGAAGGATAACGCCCCCCGATAACGAGAATGACGCAACTCAACGGAACCTCGCATTGCGGAAACCACGCAGAAAAAATTCGTTCATTTTTTTTCGAAAATAAAATTTTCCGACTGCGTCGGGAATTCACCGGAAGATGATCAATAATACAAGTGGACGCTAATCCCTGGGAATTCAGAACACTTTTTTTTCCACGGGAGCCCTTTTTTCCTCGAGAGCACATTAATTTATTTTAATTCGGGAGCAATCGCGAACGTTTATTTCCAAAGAATACATCGGGAACACACGAACAAGCGTTACGAGAACTAAGAGAAAAAGAAAATATTTCTTGTTCTCGACGAGAGCCAGAAAGGCGGAAAGAATGGGAAAATAAATAATAATTAAATTACTCTTTTCGTTCATTCCCCTTAAACTTTACCGAGAACTGCTACTCGCCGGCGTGGCCCCACGATGGGCGCCACTTGTGACGGGAGATATTTTCTCTAACCATGGAAACGAAAACGAGAACTCAGTACGGGATCTGATGCAAGAAACCGCCACCTTCGGCCGTCCACCCCGCGCACGTGCATCCGCAGTACCCGGGGTGCCAGAGACTTTTTATAGTGCGGGAACCGGTGGATTAACCACCCGAGAACTTTACACGTAGACGAAATTTAATCGCGAACACGAACTGCACGAGAAACGTCATACGCATGGGAGCGAGAGAGCACGACGACGAGCCTCTTACGCGAGAACGAGAGCGCGACGTCACGGGCGCGAGAGAGACACGACACGTCTCTTCATCGCGACGTCTGATCGACAACTCTCACAATATCCGGAAAATCGGGAGCGATCGCGATTTCGGAGACAACCGTCTCACGCGAAGATTCGTTAGCAACTCTGTACTTCGTGCGACTAAGGTCGGCATGCTTATGCGAGAGCGAGACAGAGCGCGTAGGCCAAAAAAATGTCAACACGCTCTCGGGATCGGAACGTGCGAAATCGCCGGTTCAAGCGAGAACTGTATCTCATAATATCGAGAGCTGAAATATTATTTCGGGAGCTGGAATATTCTGATAGAATATTCCTTCCGGAATCTATATTTTCTGCCCGAGTTACCCCGAAAACGGACCGGTAACAAATAGGGCCCTTTTCTCAACGGTAACATGGCGGCTCCCGGAGATCGCATCCCCGCGTCACCGTGCGAAAGCGGGCAAAGCTTCTGTCTAGAAGCGCGGCGCAGAGATCTCCAGCCTCCGTCCGTAACTCAAACGGCCCGCTCTCCAGCACGATGCACCACTACGGTGGGGCGCCGGCGTTTCAGCCAGGCGTGTACTGATTCCCCGAAACGCCTCACTGGGTGCATCCCTCGGTCGGGATTGCTCAGTACGTTGAGCCACACGCCGCTCGACGGAGTTCTGCACGCCAACCTAACCAAAATGAAAACACAACCCAAAACCTCAAACGTAATACGACAAACATTCTAGAGAAAAGACCCTTAACACAAACGGATGGGTCGCAACCCAAGCATCGAGAGCATAACTTGATCATCGGTAGCATTTCTGTGATGTGGCTCAAAAAATCACGTCACAAAACATACCAAATTTCAACATTCGATATTTAATATTTTTCGCATAAAAAATTGGTGCAAAATCGAACATTTTTTGGCCCAACAAGGCAGAAACTTCCCTTAATATAGCTACTGCCTCTGGATACCAAGAAAAGCAAGGTTACTACTATTGGACCAGTTTGACCCGGGGAAAACATCGCTAGCCAGGCTGGTAGCCGAGTAGAACTTGGTTACTATCATTAGGTCAGTTTGACCCGGGCCAAAACCGCTACTGCCACTGGTGATCACAAACGTGCGGTTACTACCACGGGTTAGTTCGACCCAGTGAAAAATCCGCTGCCCCTGATGGGAAACGAATAATAATCCATATTACCTTGTGATGAGTAATGGAGATTTTTTACATTACATTACATCAGTAATGTGAAAAAATTTCCATTACTCGTTACATTACACTTTGTAATGTAAAAAATGTCCATTACCCATTACACTGTAATGTATATTGATGTTTGTCATTACACATTACATTAATGTAATGAAAATGTTTCACATTGCAAAATGCAATGTAATGAGTATTGGACATTTTTTACATTACAAAATCCAATGTAATGAGAAATGGACATTGTTTACATTACAACATATAATGTAATGAGTAATGGAAATTTTCAACATTACTGAATGTCACGTAATGAGTAATGAAATATTTTTTTATTACCCATTAAAAAAGTAATGAATAATGCATTACTTTTTTATTACAAATATCGCAACCCTGTTTCAACATTCCTGAATGTCACGTAATGGGTAATGAAATATTTTTTCATTACCCATTAAAAAAGTAATGAATAATGCATTACTATTTTATTACAAATGTCGCAACCCTGTCCCAGCCCTCCTCCCTCTTTTTATTTGCGTAGAAGAGGAAGCGTTAAGCTTCCTCTTCCCACGCTGTCAGGTCGTCGTCGATGCAGAGGTCTGTCCCCTGAGTCCTCTTTTTTGCATCATGATTGCTTTTTTGACATCTAGAAATTCGACGGTGACGATCGATCTATCTGGTGTCCTTTGCATGCTCTCTATTTTCGAATCAACATCCAGGGTTCTCCGTTATTTAGTGTTCAATCCCTCGGCCCGTTACCCTTAATGTCTTTACCACTATATTCTTCTTCCTCCGCTTTTTTCCATTGTGCTCTCATCCAATTCTCTCTTCGTCCATATCACTGGGATCCGTAGGCGGAGGGACCGTTCTCCTCTTCCCTCTCTTTTTTTCTCCATCGGTTTCTTTCCATGTATTCGTTGTTCGTTGTTTCTCCCCTCCTGTGGCTGCCTCTTATCCGTTTCCTCTGGCATATTGGCCGTTCGCGAGTCCTATACCATGGATAATGCTAAAAAAATCTGAGAGATACTAAGCATCATGGTCAATGCGGAATCATGATGGTTTAAAGTAGGCCTATGGAACCGTTCAATATAACAACTGCAGTTAAGGGTCAAAGAAAAGACGACACGTGTCCTGTCGTGTATGTTACGGGTAAAGAAAAACAAGAATGGCTAAGCTGATATACTCAACATAAAAAATGATCTAATTGTTTAAACGTTGTATGTGAACTTTAAAGATATGGATGCCTTAAGTAAATTCGATGTAACCTCGATTTTACGTTCTGAAAAGCATGAAAACAATTGTGCATTACAAAATATATTTGAGATCTTTAATTGATGGTCGAATCATAGAAATTCGTGCTAAGAAAAAAATATAACATTATGTAATTTTCTATTCTCCTCACCCTTCCTTCGTTACACCATCTGTTGTCGGGTTACGCAGTTGTATGAAATATTGCTTTCGAATGTAAAACAACATTTCTTTTCTATGGAATTTGATAAAAAAATAAATAAATATAATCGCTCGATTATGTGCAAAGACATTCATCGGTAAAACCTTGATAGATGTTTAACAGACATTTGGTGGACGTTCGAAGACGTCTGCGAAACGTTAAAGACGTTCATGAGAAATTCAAGTGACGTTCGAAGACGTTCGTGAGCTCTCAAGAGACGTTCGTGGGACGTTGTAAAACGTTCGTGAGACGTTGAAGAGACCTTCGAAGATGTTCGCGCATCGTTCGAAGACGTTGGATAGATGTTCGAAGACGTTGCATAGATGCTCGAAGTCGTTCACGGCGGTTGGGTTTTTTCCCAAAAACATACCCAAACATATACGCAGACAAATCGCTCTATCTCTCTTCTACATGTATGCGATCAGAGCGCTCCATTTTTCATTTTCTGTCTAATGTATACGTGTAATCCGCTCGCTTCGTAGCTCTCTTCCAGCAACACGGGTCAACCAACGTGAACCCTCTCCCCTCTCAGGCGAGAGATGCTACATAATTATAGAAATAAAGTAAAGAATATATAATGAAAATAAAGATACATCAAATGGAAATATATCAAGTAAAATGAAATAAAATAAGAATGAATAATCAATTAAACAAAAAAATAAAAATAAGAAAACAATTAAACCATATTGTTAGGTGATTCCTTCGTTCGTATTCAATTTATTTGCAATCTCAAACTATGAAGACGGAACTACGAACGTTCTAGAAGCATACACAGCGTTTTCAGTTACATAGTCTACTATTACGAACGAACATTTCCTTTCGACAATGTTGAAAAATTATTTTCCGGTGATTTTCTCGTTCGTAGTTAATTTCTCTACAACTACAAACGATCAATACGGAACCAAAAAACATCTACTAACGTTTTAGAAGCGCGGGCGTCGTTTGTAGTTACCTCGTTTATTACTACAGAGGAACATTTTCTTCTACAAATGATGAAAAATTATTTTCAGGTGATTTGCTCGTTACTTATACACAACTTATCTGCAAGTATAAATATTTAAGAAGCGTGCGCGTATATGGTATGTGTTACTACAAACGAACATTTTCTCCTAAGATTGCTAAACATTATTTTCAGGTGATATCATCGCTCACACCTAATTTCTCAGCAACCACAGACGATGGAGAAGGGCTTACAAAGAATTACAATCGTTTTAGTAGCGCACACCGCTTTTTTGGTTACCTACTTTATTACTTAATAGAAATAAATATTTCCTGCAAAAATTTCAAAACATTTATTTGCAGGTGATGCCTTCATCTCTTGTTATTTTTTTAACAACAAACGAACACCCTTTGAAATCCGCGCATCATGTGTAGTCACCCAGTTCATTACTACAAATGAACATGCCTTTCTAAAATTGCTGAAGAATTATTTTCAGCCTGTTTCCTCGTTGATAGTTAATTTCTCTGCAACTAGAATCGCGCGTGTTGTTCGTCGTCACCTCCCGAGTCGAAATTTTCGAGCCGCATTCAACCGACAAAATGAAGGCTTCCGTCCCCGAGCAGAAATCGGCGAGAGCGGATTATTGGGTATCTAAAGGAGGGCACAATGTTTGAAAATACCATGCGTTGGGGCCTCCGATGAACCTCCAGCATGGCAGAAAGTAAACTTTTTGACTCAAAGAGGTCAGTGAGGACCACAACTGAACGTACGGAACCTCAGGTCGGCCTACTTCGAGCGCTCCCCCAGAACCTACTGCCCCCCCTTTCGGCCTACTGTACACCGCTAAACAAAAAAATTAATTTATATAGAATCTATTTAAATTTAATAGGGTTTTTCCTTGTCTTACAGCCTACTACGGTCATATTTGTTTCAAAGATATTTATATATGTTAATAAAGATGAGATTCAAATGAATTTTTATTTGCTTACAATGTACACTGTAAAGCTAAGTGTACTATATGCATAAAATATTTCATAAATCGAAGATAAAATGAATTCCTTAATTGAGCGCTGTACCACAAGGATTTTTCATCGTAATTCGTCATTCCCTGGCCTTTTGAAATGATTTTTTCGAAGAAAATATTTGCCCTATATGCGAATCGAATCTAGTACCTACCTACTCATAGCTATGCACGCTGCCACTATGCTACCGAGTGCTAACAACATTTTGATCGCTGATGTGGCATAAGACACCAAATGAATACCTATAACTATTTGTCGTACCACATAAGCTATATCAATTAGATAATATCATTGTGATCATTAAGGGCCATTCATAAAACACGTGACGCAAATTTTATCAATTTTCGAGCCCCCTCCCCCCTCTGTGACATTTCGTGACGGGTGCCCGTGCCCCCCGCCCCTGCCGCTCCTGAAAATTACGTGACATGGAGCCCGCCCCCCTTCTGCCCTAGTTTTTTTTCAACAAAAAGAAGCAAGTAAAATACTAAAACCATTTTAATAAGCTATTTCAGAACGAACAATTTATATTGTGTACTTTAGGTAAATATATATGTAATACATAAAAACGTAAAATGTATACGTGGGGTCGTCCATTAAGGCCTTGGGACACTCTAGAGGCCGAAAAAATAGGCTTTTTGGGGATTTTTTTCAGAAGAAGGGTGTTTATGTATACTGTACATGTACTGAAGAGATGATTTTATACCCAATCGACGCGTTTTTTCGAGAGCTACAACTTTTTCATTTGAATGGAGTTAGAAACAAATTTCTCGAACAGTTATTCTCAAAATAGTGATTTTTGGTACGTTGCCCCACGTTTAGAAATCGAAAATAAAGAAATACGAGTTTGCGGCTGTGCACAAAAATGTAGCGAAAGGTTCAGGCTACAAATCGTTTCGCGGCGGTGAATTCATACGGTCAATAGTTTTCCCAGAATTTCATTTTGAATTTTCAACCCCCGAGAGGTGTTGGAACAAGCAAAATTCAAGGGTGGTCCATACAAACGAAAATATAAAGAATATTATTTTCTACATTTCATACATTTCAATCATACTCGAAAATTCAATTTTATTGTTTTTTAGTTATACAATAAAAGAATTTTAAAAAATATTTCAACAATTTTTTTAGGGGTGAAGATATTATCGGAGAGGGATGATCAAATACTCGATCGACGCGTCTTTTCAAGGGCTACAACATTTCTATTTAAACAAAAATTGTACGAATTTTTCCCAAAGAGTTATTCAAGTAAAACTGGTCTTTTAAAATTTCAGCCCAATTTTTCACCCCCAAAATGAGCTTCCCTAACTTTGACGCTGTGGAAAAAAATAAAGCCCGGATTTTTCTGAACATTTTGTCTCACGGCGTCGACCTCCTAGGGGTTGTAGTTTGGCATTGATCAACTCTCATCCCCTAAAAAAAACTCTAGACCCCGATTTTTGGGCAAACTTGGATTTAGCATCCGCGGCACCTACAGAATCATCTGTTACAAAACTGGCCTTCTTCTAATTTTTTCCGCTGACTGGGATTTTCGGCGACACGCTCTCTGATACGCCTGTCTGACATTTCTTATTAAAAAAATACACGTGTTGATGGGGGGTGGGGGGGGTGTAGCCAAGAACCTCACCACATATCTCCATGGGCGAGGGGGGGGCTCCAAAAGTAGCCTAAAAAACCTCACGTGATTAATGGACGATCCCCGTAGTAAGCAATGTATTCTTTATGTTATGTAACATCAATAATAAATTATTTGATAATATTTTATCACAATGCACCTAGGATGCAATGTGTTCCCGAGGATTCTTCAGGTAAATCTCAATCGATATCAGAGAAGTTGCGACTTCCTCGTAGTCGGAACTTTGTGTGGGCAGTACGGAAACCTTTCAGCGTCTCAGTATCACCCTTTTCCAGATTTAATATGCTTATAGTGTCTCGTGACTTTTGCTCGACCTGTTATTATACCTATTATTATACCTATTATATATTATCTATTTGCCTAACCCCCCACCCCCCTCATTGCGTCACGTGTTTTATGAATAGCCCCTTAGAGAGTTCTATCGAATAACATGCTATAGATTGTATTTTGCGCCACTTCCGATAGATCACGTTGTAGTTCCCCCTATCATGCCCGAATTACCACACGCTTCATAGTCATCCATGGATTTTTTGTTGTCGTGGATGGAATGGTTACGATGTTTCATTCTTTTTTCGTGTGTCGAAAGAACCACACGTATCGGAAAAGTTTTCGCTGCAATCTAGAAAATGAGTGTTAGCAGCGAATCCTCCGGAATAAAGAATACGCAAGATTTACTTTTCGAAGAGGATTAGAAAATTGGAAAACCAACTCGAACGCAAGAGACATCGTAAGAAACACAAACGTAAGTAAAAAAAAACTACGTCACATACGTATCAGGGAGGAAGACTCGTGCTGAAGAATGGATATTCTTCGCTACAAGCAATTCCTACGGGCTCTAACCTACAGGAAAAAGAGTTATTACTCAATATATCCACGGAGTTGAAGATCTTCGTTTGCTTTAAGGGCTCTTACCCTTAAAGCAAATACGTCCAACGTATTAACGAATCAACCAAAGATCTCCGTCCGCTTTAAGGGGTAAGGCCACTGTAAATTTTTTGAAAAATCGATTTTTTTTATTGGCTTAAAAAATAGTTTAAGTTTAAAATAAAAAATAGTTTAAGTTTCTCCGAAACTTCTTTTTTTAATTTTTTCCAATAAAAAACTATTCGCAAAACTTTAAACGCGTTTTTCTCGAAACATGGTTTTTCAAAATGGCACGCAGCATAACTCGAACAATTTTCATTTTTTTTACTTGAAATTTTAACCAGATGTGAACATTTACATTATCTTGAGAATGTCGATCGGAATTTTCAAGAACTTTATTTATTGATTTTTTATTAACAAAAAACTTGCCGTTTTTTTCGTCAAAAATCAATTTTTTTTTCAAACGCACGCCAAATCCACAAAAATTGATACTTTTTAAAATCCGATCGACATTCTCTAGCTATAGCCCTCTAGATTAATGGTTTTTTTTTTTTCTAGATTCAAAAGTGCACCAGTGGTGCTGCGTGCCGCGGAGCCCTGGAAGCAAAACATGTCCCGGGAAGATAGCTGTGGAACCGCCATTTGGTTTTTTTTTTACTGTAAAAAAATTTTATAATAAAGTTTAATGTATGCCCGATAACACCATTCAAAGTTTTTTTTCAAATACCTTCAATTTCGGGAGCAAAAAATTAGTGAAAAAAACCTTTTTTTTTGGGCCGTTACAGTGGCCTTACTCCTTAATAGGCTCTTACCTATGAAGCGAGTACGTCCGACGTACTGACGAATCAACCGAGATCTCCGTGCGCTTTAATAGGCCCCAACCTATAAAGTGAGTACGTCCAACGTACTAGGAAAACAACGAAATAGTTCCGTCCACATTAATGGACGTTAACCTGAAAAGAAAATACGTAAAGTGTACTTACCAAGCTACCTTATTTACAATAAGGTTTATCCTAATAATTAGGGCGACGTTGTGAATCCGCGTCATCGGAAAATGGACGAAGTTACGGGAAGAGACGTCACAACTTCGCGAGAGGATCAAAGGTTCGATCTGACAGATACGATACCGAGGCGGAACTCTCTGAGAAGGCCATAGAACGCGGCTACTCACCAAACGCAACGGAGACTGTCAACCCTGTTACAGCAAACGAAGAAACGCTGGACTATACGTACCACGAGGTACGTTACCCAGGCCTCTTACCTGGAAAAATCTCATGACACGACCGCCCCTGCGGTAGGCAACAATGCAACTCAATCGGAAAATGAATTGCCCATCGAACCACACATTCTCGAGGTAATGGGAAAAAGAATTCTAGAAAAGCGAGTTCTAGACCGAACCATCTCCAACGAAATTGTGGTAAGATGGGAGGAAATCCTGAAGAAAGGGCTTCCTCCGGAGGGAAGAGAAAAAATAATCAACAAATACTCACCTCCCAAGAACGCGATATGCATTGACCCACCTCTGATTAATCCTGAGATAAATATCATATTGTCCGGAACAATACTGAAGAGAGACGAAAGAATAATTTCATAGCAGAGGAAAACAACAGCGTGTCTCGCAGCAATCGGAAAAACCGTCCAAGAACTCCTGAATAATAAACACGAAAAACTAATTCTACTAGAACGACTGAGTGATATAGGGAGACTGCTCACGGACCTCCAGCACGACGACTCGACATCTAGAAGGGGTCTTATTGTAGCAAATTTGAACAAAACAGCTAAAGATGTCCTGGTCTCATCGCCAACAGATGAATTTTTATTTGGGAAAAATCTGGAAGAAAAAATGAAGGCAGCAAAAGCACTGGAAAATACCTCCCAAGAAATGAAAATAACACGAAACACCCTAACACCAAAAACCTCAAAAAACGCGAAGTTTCCGCCCCATCGCCCTGCCGGAAGATATTGGGAGTACAACTTTGCAGTGACCGTTTTTTTCAAAAGTTTAAGGCTTTATTATAAAAAAGTGGCTACATATTTTTTAATCAAAGTACTGCCCGTCGCTAGCTACGACCTCGGCCCATCTTTCAAGTAGCATTCGAATCCCGCGTCGATAAAAGTCTTGGTCCTTGGAGGCAATCCAGGAATCGACCCAATTTTTTACTTCTTCGTAAGTACCGAAGTGCTGGTCAAACAAATCGTGTGCCATTGACCGGAACAAGTGATAGTCGGAAGGGGCAATGTCTGGAGAGTACGGCGGGTGGGATAAAACCTCCCATTTCAGCATTTCCAAGTACTTTTTCACGACATTTGCAACATGGGGTCGGGCATTGTCATGCTGCAGTATCACCTTGTCATGTCTTTCGTTGAATTGTGGCCGTTTCTCTTTGAGTGCCTTACTCAAGCGCATCAACTGACGTCGGTAGAGTTCCCCTGTGATGGTTTCGGATGGTTTGAGCAGCTCATAGTACACAACGCCCAGCTGGTCCCACCAGATACACAGCATCACTTTGGATCCGTGAATATTCGGTTTGGGCGTCGATGACGGAATATGACCAGGCAGTCCCCATGATTTTCGGCATTTAGGATTATCGTAGTAAACCCACTTTTCATCTCCAGTCACAATCCGGTGCAAAAATCCCTTCCTTTGTTGTCTTTGGAGCAGTTCCCGCAAATGCTGAGAATTCGGCGCGTAGGTTGCCATGTTTGAGTGCCAATAAATTTATAATACATACACGTATCCGTTAGCTTTTTTAAATTGTTTACGTTGGCAGAGCCTCTAGTTTAAAATGCCACTTTTTTTATTGAGCTAGGGCCACTACTTCGGCCGCAGTGGCTCTCTAAGTAAAACGGTCACTGCAAAGTTGTACTCCTAATACTTCCAGAGATCAACGGAATTAAGCGGGTAAAAATACCCACAAGTAGCGAAAAGCCAAAACGGTTCGTCGAGACAGAGGGACAGCCATGGTCGGGACAAACCCAACCTGAAAACAGACAATCGCCAATATCGGAGACGCTAGCGATACCGGCAAGTACAATAGGAGGCAGACTACGTTTTTTCAAGCACGCTTGGGAAACAGTAACTTGTGATAGGCGAATACTATCATGGATAGGAACATATAAAATTCCCTTTTGGAAAACATCCTACCAAACGGTCGTCCCAAAAGTTCGAGCATTTTCAACGAAACAAAGCTCAACGATTAAAGACTGATTGAAAACGGAGCCATTGAAACCTGCGAACCCGACTCCGAACAATTTTTATCGGATATCTTCGCAGTCCCAAAGTCGAGTGGTGGTCACCGACTGATCTTTAACCTGAGAAAGTTGAATAGATTTACACCAACCGAACATTTAAAAATAGAAGACCGAAGGACAGCCATAAACTTAATAAGAGAGGGATGCTTCCTAGCAACAATCGACCTAAAAGACGCTTACTACGCTATCTCTATATCAAAAACTTGAAAAACAAACTGAGTATGCTTTAGCAGACTGGGCATTCAGTAAAATTACTAACGCAATGGGAATCCCCGATGTAGACCTATTTGCATCGCGCACCAACACCAAGTGCAACACCTATGTATCCTGGTATTGTGATCCACGATGTATGGCGGTAGACGCATTCACAATATCGTGGACAAAATTCACGCTCGGATGTGCGTTCCCACCATACTCAATAATCCAAAAAGTCTTGAGAAAAATCGAGGACGATCAAGCAACGGTTATTGTAGTTGTTCCAAGTCGGCCGACACAACCGTGGTACCCACTATTTCGAGCCCTAATGAGTAAAGGACCGATGACCTTTAAACCAATTAAAAACCTATTATTATCTTCTTACAGACAACCTCATCCGCTTTGGAAAGACCCTTAGAATCCTCACCCTGGAGGTAGGAAAATTATCCGGAAAGCCTTTCAACTAAGAAACATTCCAGAAGATTCACTAGATCTTATAACAGAATCACTCCGTCCGTCGTCAGTTAAACAATACGACAGTGCCTTAAAAAGATGGTGGACGTTTTGTGAAAAACGAACAATCGACCCATACAAACCATCGATGCAAGAAATTATATCAGTCCTTACGCAAGAATTCAATAAAGGAGCATCGCATGGACCGCTTAATGCACTACGCTCAGCACTCTCCTTAATGGTAGGCCCACACGTGGGCCAAGATCACAATATAAAACGAATTTTCAAAGGAATTTGGAACTTCGCCCTTCAAGACCAAAATATAATTAAACGTGGGACCCAAAAATAGTACTCGACCACCTAAATTCACTGGGAAAAAACGAACACTTGAACCTCGATCACCTGACTGGAAAACTCGCCACGCTCCTCGTTCTTATCACCAGCCAAAGAATGCAAACGTTGTCGTTGATAAAAATACATTCCATTGAGAGAGGTCTGGACGGAATACAAATAAAAATAACCCATACTATAAAAACATCGGGACATAACAGAAAACAACCATTATTAGTAATACCCAAATATCTAAAGAAAGAAAACATTTGTGTTGTGGCGGCCCTCGAAAATTACATAAAAAGAACTGATAAATTGCGGGAACAAGAGGAATCCCTATTTATCAACTTGAAGAAGCCGTATCACCCAGCCTCTTCCCAAACACTAGCAAAATGGGTAAAGAAAATACCGACGGATAGTGGTGTAAATACCGACATGTTTTCGGCGCACAGTACACGCCATGCTTCAACTTCCGCCGCAAAACGGAAAAGAATTAGAATCGAGATCATTAAGCGTACAGCCGGCTGGACGGAGAGTTCAAAAACCTTCGCGCAATTTTATGATCTTCCCATCGTTTCAGATAACACGGCATTCGCCAAAGCTATATTGGATTCTGGATAATGTTTTGATTCTAAAACTAAACAGTTTTTATTAAGTTAAAAAAAATTGCCATATTCTGTTAGCAAATAAACAGAATTACATATTGAGTCAACTGGAAGTAATGGAACTGGAATTCAATAACCATGGTTGCCGTACACACCTTTAAACATCTACAACGTGATCTATTGGAAGAGGCGCAAAATACAATTATACGATTAAACGAACTTACCTGTAAGTGAAGTTTAATCGTAATTGTATAGAGCGCCTCTTCCGATAGATCACAACCCACCCAAGTAATTGAAAAGTACAAATATAACCCATATCGTGAAGACAATAACGTCCCATAGCAACGACAACACTTTAAAAGAATGAAAAATCGTAACCATGCCATCCACGACAACAAAAAATCCATGGATGACTATGAAGCGTGTGGTAATTCGGGCATGATAGGGGGAACTACAACGTGATCTGTCGAAAGAGGCGCTCTATACAATTACGATCCAACTTCACTTACAGGTAAGTTCGTTTAATCGTACAATATTTCAAACAAACTCACACACACACACACACACACACACACACACACACACACACACACACACACACACACACACACACACACACACACACACACACGCACGCACACACACGCACGCACATGTATATATATATACAGGGTGTCCAATAGGAAGTTGCTGAAACTTATCGACTGCCATTTTAAAACACGTGCACAGAATCAGAAAAGCCAAATTGCTTTAAATAGAGGAAACTCTGCAGTTTTAAATGCACACAAATAAAACCCAGTCAAATATTTTTTATGTCAATTTATTACACCTTATTAAAATAACGAAAAAGTACAGTGATTAATGATAGATATTTTCGAAATGAGAACCGTTAGATTGTGCACAAACATCAATTCTCTTTTGAAAATTGTGAAAAACTGTGTCCAACATATCGTTCGTAATGCCAAGAACCACTTCTTGGATGACTGCGATCAGTTCTTCTACTGTGCTGGGGTTTTTAGCGTAACAATGATCTTTAATGTAACCCCACAAAACAAATATATGTATGTATATAAATATATACAGGGCGACCAATAGGAAGTTGCTGAAACGAATCGACTGTCATTTTAAAACACGTGCACAGAATCAGAAAAGCCAAATTGCTGTAAATAGAGGAAACTCTGCAGTTTTTAACGCACATAAATAAAACCCAGTCAAATATTTTTTATGTCAATTTATTACATCTTATTAAAATAACGAAAAAGTACAGTGATTAATGATCGATATTTTTGAAATGCGAATCGTTAGATTGTGCACAAAAATCAATTCTCTTTTGAAAACTGTGAAAAACTATGTTCAACATATCGTTCGTAATGCCACGAACCACTTCTTGGATGGCCGCGATCAGTTCTTCTACTGTGCTGGGATTTTTAGCCTAACAATGATCTTTAATGTAACCCCACAAGAAAAAATCACAAGGGTTCAGGTCCGGTGAGTACAAAGGCCATTCTAGTCCGCCTTGAGCAAATTTAGGATACTCCAGACCGATTACTCGAGTCCCATATACGCGATGAATAGCTTCAACCACCTCATGAGTCCGGTGCGGCGTCGCTCCATCTTCCATGAAGTAAATATTTTTAACCAATCCCCTCTTTTTTGCATATGGGAAGAATTTCGTTTCCAAAAGCTGTTTGTAACTCTGTCCTGTTAGCGTCGATTCCAATAATTGCAAATAAACTTCTTTTACTGAAATCGCTGCCCATGCCGTTACTTTCTGTGGATAAAGGGACTTCGCTAGCGATATGTTGGGATTTTCCGTTCCCCAAAACTGGTGATTTTGCTTGTTTGCGTACCCATTCATCCAAAAATGTGCTTCAACGGAATAAATAATCAATTTCTCATTACGTTCTTTGGCTTCAAACATTCTCGTAATAGTGTTACAAAATTCGATGCGTTTCGTCACGGCATGTTCAGTTAACAATTGATGAGTGCTTATTTTATACGGATGAAACTTTAAAAAATATTTCAAAATGTTGTGTAATGATGATTTGGTTATTTTTAATGCTTGAGCAGCTTTCCGAATCGAATCATTTGGATTTTGTTTCAAATAATTCTCAACTTCGTTGATCTTCTCTGGTGTAGTCACCGTAACAGATGGACCTGGCAACGCGTGTCTACGGTCCTGGAGTGTAACATACTTCACGAAGTTATCGATTATCCTACAAAAATTAACGTAAAATTACTTCCATGCAGTTTAATTGAATTGAAACACAAGTTGTTTGATAGATGAATGTGAATAAATATTAAATTCTTACCTTTTCAGAGTGTTATCGCTGGCAACTCTATGAGTTCCAAACTTAGTACGAAACGAATACGCATTAATATAAATTTTTCCCCTCGAGAAGAAGCACTCAATAAGATAGACTCTTTCTTCCGTGAGCTCACTCGTTTTCACGCGCGCGTACTTGCTTCAACCACGGCTGGAATAAAAGTGCAGGACTTCAGGTATACGCCTTAGAAAAAGAGACCCCTATTGAATTCATGGAGGGAAGAGACACTTGTTTAGTTTTAGCAACTTCCTATTGGACACCCTGTATATAATTCCTCTTACTCCACCTTCTCTACCGCCACGCCCCTTTGATATGAGTGTTGCAATAAATGGACCATTAGTTCAATCAAATAGAAAAATGGTTAACTCTACGTAAATTCTATTTAAGGTAAATTGAAAAAAATAACTAGATCCATTCAGTGAACTTAACTAATTTTTTTTTTTTTTGAACAGATGAAAATGTTGAACTGATGAAACTGAATCACAGATTTATTAGGATAAAATAAAATATTTAGTTATTGGACATTATTAAATGAATTGATTTAAATAAATAAACATATTTGAAATCAATTTTATTAATGGAATGCAATAGGAAATATTTGGTTGTATGAAAAATCTAGTTAGTTCATAAAAATAAAAAAGAATCAAATAGACGTGGTTAGTTAATATCATAATATTTAGCAGAAAGAAATAAAAATATGCTTCATACATACACGTGGAAATATTTTTTAAATTTTCGACGTGCTAAAAATGAAAAAGAAGAAAAATCAAACATTTTATTTGGAATCGACGGTAATCGGCCATCGCCATTTATCGACTCATTATTGAATGAACAAAAAAAAACAAAAGGAAAAATTAAAGAAAAATCGAATGAGGTTGAATTCCAAACCGAAAATTTCAATATTTTAGAACATGAAGTAGACTATAATTAACACTCTAACGTTTCATATAGATATCAACATTATATGTTATTTAGATCTACATTGCCAGCCAAAAGTTTTCGGACACTCCACATAATCGCAAAAATTTTGAGCGCTGGATAATTGCCAAATAATGTTAGAGTAATATAATTTATTTCATTTATTATTTCACGAAGATACTATAAAGGTCTATATAATTAATCAATTATATAATATATACCGTCGCTTAAAAGTTTGGATATACCATTTCTTATATTGTACATATGGAAACTGCCATTTAGAACTTGCTCCAAAAACGGTTGTAGGCCGTTTCATTCTTCGATGTAGATTTTTTCGGAAAATAACGAAAACGCTGCAACTACAATCGAGTACAGGTTTACTACAATCGAATTCAAACGATTTTGAAGGAACAACTTCGGTAATTTTGTTATTTTCGTTCTCGGGGATGCCGTTTTTTTGGTGGTCCAAATTTCTTTTTTGATCTACTAAAATCGATTTTAATTTGACTACAATCCATTACCAACCAAAACTTTAGGATTTTTTTAAATCGGGATCACAGATTCTCTGCTACCAAGTACACAGAGTTCTTACACTTTTCTTACGATGCTAAGCTGACATTAATTTTGTGTCGTATTGTAGCGCGTACTGTCATACAGGAAGTGTTAACATCATGCTGTGACATGAAGAGCTCACTAGAGTTGGGTGACACTCATTCTGTGGTATGCGGCTATCAGGACAGATAATAATGAAATTTAGGCAAACATAAGCAGATCAGTCGAAGAATGGAACTTCGTCTCGCTCACATGCAATATTTCTGATTCGGCGTTACTAAAAAATTCATCGACTACGATATGAGTGTCTGCAAATACGTGCGAGTTTTATCTTAACTATCCATAAACGTTTAACCAAAATTCCAAATGCTTTGAGTAAAAAGTTGTTTGTGCTTATTTTTGTGAATAGCATTCAAGGTCATCGAGAATCCGAAGTTAATCGAGAATCTTAGTGCGCTATGCCTACGAATGTACAACAAATAAAGTTGTAATTTTGTTAGCGTTCAAAATTGGTAATATTAGAAGGTATATTTATTTACAGTAAATTCCTAAACTTCTGAACATACGCTCGCCATTCTGCCTTCCCTGGATACAATGACATATTCTGCTATTCGAATCCTACGAGTTTTTCCTTCTTTAGGTAGGTGTCCACAGGTCCACATCGTAAGCTTCGAGCGGATCACATTAAACGGATTTTAGAATTCTATGTTTGGATAGTCATACAACCGGACGGACGGACCGCACGCATCGGCTCGGCAGTAATTCCGACGCAATTGCTCGGAGGAGCAATTCATCCGATGCGTGCCGATGACAATTGCCAATCCGAATGCTGCGGATAAACTGGACGCACTACGCCTAATCAATCCATTTGATGCGGACGTATGGGCGCTTACAGTTCTGTTTAGACTAATAATACAAACTCTGGCAGTAAGACGAATAGAGAATTCGTGGGTCTTGAAAAAGATGCCCACCCGCACTAGTTAACCTATGAGTGAAACAAAGATCAAAGAACACAGATACACGGAAGCAAGATATACTGACGCATACGCCTCTCTCTTAAGACGGGATATTAATTCACAAAGATAAGAAATCGATTTTTTTCTTCAAACGATAGAACTATATATGTAGAATATTTTCCCAAAGTTTCAAAGCGAAATTCGAAAAACTTTAAATGGCGCCTGTCAGCGCCGTGCCTCATCGCTCGGATTGGGAGCGGGTGTAAACTTTAACCGCGTTTTTCTCAAAACTGCATTTTCGAAATTGACGTGCAGGATTACTCAGAAACCATTAAGCCGATTAAGTTGAAACTTGGTAGGAATATTTATAACACTGTTACCTTCTACTTGACGAGAGTAGTTTCTGAATAATTAGAAAGAAAACAAATTATCCAAATTTGAATGAAGTTTTGCGTGAAATTGTAATTTTTTGGTACCTGAGTGCCATTCTCCTAAATTTGCATCTTTTTCATTTTGATTAGTGTCAAATTGAAACTAACCATGTTTTAACTGAAACATTTAAACAATCTTTTTGCAAATCAAAGTTTTCGAGAAGCTGCTACACGCCGATTTGCAACGTCTGCGGCAACCTTGCTGTAATACTCTGCCACAACTTCACCATTTTGATGATAAATGAATAAATCAAAATTGTTTTCTTTAGTTATACTGTTAAAGTATACCTACAGTTTAATAAATGTAGAATAATTATTTTTTAGTTAAAAAAATTCTTCAAAATTGCGTAATTTTTTCCCGTCTAACTAAATGTATATCCTGCCTAAAGGTTGCGTTATCTTTTCAGAGGGTACACTGCTGCAATTAAAAAAAATAGTATAGCGTCGAAGTATCGGGTGTTTGTCACTTCTGCATCGTACCTTCTATACGAATACTTTATTATTCCTTTGAATTCTTTTTGTAGATTTATGTTCTTTTCAAGTTTTATATTTGTCGAAGCATCAAAAGAATTCTTAATGAATAGCGTGCTGCTTGGATAGCCCCGGAGCGGCAGAGTAAACTGAAGCGCTGGGGGAACAGTTGAAGGGATTCAGAATTTAACTTCCTAACTGAGTGAGATATCTAAGCGACGTCGCGACTACTACACAGTCTAGGTGGTTCATGAGCAGTATGGGCTTCTTTAAAAATCGATATTACCGGTATAATGCAATACTCCTGACACTCATTGGTCAGTGGCCATATCAATCATCCAAATGGAAACGGTTGCAACAAATAATCATTCACTTCGATATAATTACCGTAATGATCGTTCAGGTAGAACACTATACGAGGTTGCATACATTTTGAGCTTCACTTTCATAAGCGTCGCGCATTCCTCTTGTCGCAGATCATAAAGATGTTCGAGATTTGGGGTGATTTGGACATCATGATCGAGTGTTTTACTCCAGTGGGTATACAATTAACCGCGTGTGCCAAATCAATCAATAACATGATCAATTTCGACAAGGTGATGCAGTATTTATATTTATATTTTCGCCATTATAAAGAACACTGTGACTACTTCATGCCCGTACTACTTGTAAGAAATAGCGATCTAGAAATGGAATAGACATTTCATATTTTGATCGTATTTTATGTGTAAAAATCTTTTCCGACTACTGTGTGCGATGGGTACAGCTATAGCTAATAATAGGGGTTGTTCATTTAGCTGATTTAGATTCAGTTGAACGCGGTATTGGATCCATAATAAGTGGATGATTATTTAACCCAAAGCATGAGCGATGCCCCACCAGCCACACGTAGGTCAATAATCTGAAAACTCACAAACCAACGGTTTTGTACTACTTCCTTATGCCTATGGCATGGGTAAAACAACAATAAGTGAGGCCAAACGCGATCAAACAAAGAATGTGGAAAGAGCATTAAGCAGCGCCGGCTGCGCTGATTACAGAAGAGCAAATAATTTTGACCGTGGCATCATTTGCATTACTACACTTGCATTTGCATTACTATTACATTACTATCATTTGCATTCCTATACCTAATTTATTAAGACCTCCCGGCAGCGTCTTGACACCAATGAAAAGGAAATTAGATAAAAACGTTATAAATTACTTAGGTCTAGGGTACTGATGTAAATCATATTCTCTCGTATTATGTGACGAATAATATTAGTACAGTAAGTGTGTTACATTTTTTTATGAATTCCTATCAAAGTCTATGTCAATGTACGCTGATCATAGTCGAGTAAAATTTTCGTACTGTGGATGTTCAGGATACTTCATAGTGTCCGGAGTTCGCGCGAGGTGGCGGCACGCACCGGCCGTATCCTCGCGTGGACTTCAGACTCTTCGAACTACTCCCCTTCGAGTGCTCCTCGCTACGCATTTCCGTCTTCTCGCCCCATTCTACCTTTTTCGTTACTGCGGTAAGTCACGTACGCTTCGCGCTCTTCAATATTCCCAGTAAATTTCGATAAATTCACGGTCTCCTTCGCGAAACGAAACGACGACTCCTTGCGATTTACGCCCGCGTGGAAGTCCGAGATATCGACACGTCGGACAATTTCGGGCATTTTCTTCAACGAATTTTGCAACGGACGATCGGTTGCGTCGCGAGCGCGACCACCGGTTAGCCATTTTTCACGTTCCTTCTCTCACGCGTCTTATACTTAATATCGACGACGAATAAAGGAAGCTAGTTTTACATTGTGTTCCGGACTCTTCGAATTATTTGGACCTATCCTACTTTTCACAAATTCCTCAATTTTTTCCTCGCGGATCACCTCCACCCAGTTTCACGGCCTCTTCTAAACAGTGAATATTTTCAATATTTTTTTATTACCATAACAACGTCCTAAATTGGGAAGGTATGCAGCTAGATAAGTCCATAGGCTCACGATAGCGTTATACCGGTAATTGGAAATCGTACTTTTTTCAATTCAAGTGACATGTTCTTTAATATTGTAAGGGATTGCACAGTTATTCGATTTTGTTACCATACTCACATTATTTTCATGTTAAAATTTTTCTCTGCAACAGGTAAGAAACCTTCTGGAATACATGCAAAGAGATTGGTCATCACTGAAAAATGAGAGAGAACAAAAGATTCTTGGGCAATTTGCTGAGAATGGAAGGCAGATGACTATAGTTTACGCAAGTGTGTTTCTCGTAAGCGTGCATAGCGAAAAATGCAACAATATGTATAACACATTAGAGAATACACATTTTATTTGTATAGTTTTTCTGTTGGGATCGATGAGCATATACCTTCTCATACCGCTACTGCCTTTAATCCTCGACATCATATTACCGTTGAACGAGACTCGACAGCAAAGATATTTATATCATACAGAGCACTTCGTGAATTCAGATGATAATTACTATGCAATCGCAGTGCACACCTATTCTGGCACCATACTAACAATATGGACCATCGTAGCCATAGATACAATGTTCGCTACATACATACAACATGCATGTGGTCTACTCGCCATCATAGGGTAAATGTTTAGATGTGCCGTAGTTTTTTCTCGTTGCTTTGCGTAGTGATGTAAGAAAACAATGCTGTTACATCGATAAATCTATAGTGACAGGTTGGAAAAGATATCGGAAAATATAAATTTGATAAAGTGCGATCCGAATGTTCCTATAGACGAAGATGAATATTACCAGGAACTCATATGCTGCGTAAAAAAGCATAAGGATGCTATCAAGTGGGAAATTGCTTTGATTATATTCTTGTATTCGTTGGTGATCATTATTGATAATGAATAATTAATTACTTCCTTTCTATATGCACCAAGATTTGCCGTTCTCATTGAATCGTCCTACTCGAGTTCATTTTTCTTTCAGCTGGGTCTCTGCATGGTTCTCATAAGCGTATCACTTGTTCAGGTATTTTTTTATCGCAAAACGGTGACAATTGAAATGACGGCATTAAAATGTTGTTTGTTTCCGAAGCTTTTGACAAAACTTGGTGAATACGACGAGATGTACAGGATTGTACAGTTCACAATTGCCCAACTGTTTCACCTCTTCTTTAATAGTTGGTCCGGACAGAAATTAATTGATCAGAGTGCCAAACTTAGCGAGTCTATGTGAGATTTTTCAGAAATAGCTTTGTATATGGTTCAGAGAAAAAGAACGTATATCCCACATTCGACATTGTTTTCCAGTTATTTTTCAGGGTGGCATGGAGTCTCTTTGAGGAGTAAAAGATTGATAAAATTCGTTATGATGAACGCAGCCACACCGCTCAAAATTACTGCAAGCAAGTTCTACGATATGTCAATGGAAAATTACGGAATGGTTTGTTATTGATGTCGTTTGTTGAAAACATAATTGGATAACCTTTCTGCATATCATCAATTGACTTGCAGGTCGTTCAGACTTCGATATCATATTTCACTGTTTTGGCATCGATGCGATGAAGTCTTTCATCATACGCCGGGCGGAGATAGAAACGGAATTTAATAGTGCCAGTAGAGATAGAGCCATCAAATATCTTTTTCATCAGATTCATCAACAATCAACTGCTTTTCAATCATTCTTCAGGTGACGACCAAGGAAGCTGTACTCACCTCTCATTATGGGACAGGCAAATATAAACTCAGCCTTGGAAATTACCTCAAATAATGATTGCTTTCATATACCTGTTATATTTTTCTTAATTTAATAAAATGTCTGTTTGGCACACCATGAACATGACCGAATAAATAGTAATTTTTCACAAGGAATGCCTGCTAAAAACTCCCAAAATATTTTGAAAATTCACGTAGCCTGTCATTGTCACAAAGGCTCATAGATTAATCGTGCGTTCAAATGAGAAAATGGTGTTTTTTTGCAAGTTACATGATTTCTAAAATCTATATGATCATCAGACATGCGTTCCATATTCCTTGTTGAATAAAAATCGGTGGAGTGAGTTTGTCCTTCTGGGGTAAGCGCTGTCATTGTTGCTGTACGTCTATTGAAGAAGTAGTCATTGCGGATGATGTTCACGGTAAATGCAGGTCAAAAGAATTTTGAGATGAAAAACTTTCTGTGTCCGAGTGAAGTTAGGCATATGCAAAAGATTGGGAGTCAGGTGCAGATTGTTGCATCAGTGGCGGACTAGAACTTGGTGTTCTTGAGGTAGGACTAGGACTTAGTGAAGGAATGTATATTGGACTTTGAGTAGATCTAATGGGTGTTTCAAAATGACCTGACAATTTAAATTGCGCACATTTTTTGTGGCGAACAACTAATCTTTGACAACTGGCATCAAGAAGTATTGAGGTTTAGTCGTGGAGAATTACACGATTGAGCAATGCATAGAAATTGTGAACATTGCCTACAAAAATGGTGAAAATTTTGCAGAGACGGTTCTGAAAGTCCACACGTCTTTTGGTCATCATAACGCACCATCTCGCAACACTGTGGTGAATTTGATGAATCCCAAAATTAGAGGTTAGTTGTTCCATTCTGACCGCGAAAAGCAGTGGCCGTCCTCTCACCGGTCGGTCGGATGAAAATATAGCGGCAGTGGGTGCGAGTGTTGACGAAAGTCCTTCCACCTCGATTCGCCATCGTGCTCAGCAATTGAACATTTCAAGATGCTCTGTGCAGCGAATTTAGACGAAAGTATATGTATGCTTACCGTATCCAATTGACCCAAGAACTGCAACCAGCAGACCATGCGCAGCGCCGTACATTTGCAAATCGAATATTGGAGCACCAACAATTCGATGGTGATTTTTCGAAGAAAATCATCTTCAACTGAGTGGCTACGTGAATAAACAAAACTGTCGAATTTGGGGGACCGAAAATCAACAAGTGATTTAATAGCTTCCCATGCATCTACCACAAGTCACTGTTTGGTGTGGATTTTGGTTTAGAGGAGCAATTGGGCCGTACTTTTTCGAGAATGCGGCTGGAAATGCGGTTACCGTCAATGGTGTTCGTTATTGTGACATAATAACCAACTTTTAAGGAATGAATTGAACCGCATGGACTTGGAAGATATGTTCTTTCAACAAGATTGTGCAACCTGTCACGCTGCGGGCGAAACAATGCAGTTATTGCAGACGATGGTTCATGGTCGTAATATCTTGCCCCGCGGCGATGTGAATTGGCCACCAAGCTCATGCGATTTGAGGCCATATTCTATCTTTGGGGTTTTCTGAAATGAAAAGTGTATGCCAATGATCCACAGACCATTTCGGAGCTCAAGGAAGAAATTGGATGCACCATTAATGAAATTAGTCCGTATTTATGGCAAAATGCTAAAATGAAAACTTCGTCCAAAGATTGAACGTTTGCAAACAGGGACAAGGTCTCTATTTATCGGATATTGTGTTCCACACATAACCTCTATGCTTGTACCTTATATTAATATAAAATATTCGCACTTTTCAAATAAATAATACGTTATATTAATAAATTCAAATGTCATTTTAAGACACTCTTTTTAAGGGGAGATATACACCTAGGAGCCGGAAAAAGGTCAATCTTGACATATAAAAAATAAGTTTAATTTTTTTTATTTAAGAATATTAAAAATATACAAAGTAATTTTATGATCCTTGGAGCGTCGTAAAAAATCTGCGTATACGGTACCCACTGGCGTGTCTTCAAAAATCATCTGAAAAAAATCAAAAAGATTATTAAATTAGATACTATAATCAAGTACTTGTCATAGCTGATTTTAAAATATCGATGTAGGACAAAATGGCGGACGTTTGAACATAAATAGTGATTTTTGGGCAATAAATTAATTATTTTGCCTATAAAACAAAAACTAAGTAACGGACAAAATCCTATAACAAGTACTAGATAATGGTGTAGAGAATAACCACAAAAAACCTCAAGGCAATCGGTTCATTGGTTTTCGAGAAATTTTGGGTACCGATTTGAAAAACGTGGTTTTGAGAAAAACGCGTTTGAAAATTTGGTAATGAATAAATCATGGAATTTGTCAACTTACATGGAATCATCGATACCAGGCCCATAGTGTAGGTCTTCTACGGTCGACGAAATGTTCATAGCTTCTTAATCCCCGACCCCGACCATCTAGGTGTATATCTCGCGCTAAGGCATCCTTAAGGTATGAAACGTGCCGGAAAGTATTCAGATTTCCTATTTCTGCGTCGAACAAAGAGTCATTTATGATTTTTCCGCTATGACTCGCTGACGTTTTTCTAGTGTTCTTAAGAAGCTTCGGGCCAATTGACAAAATGTTACCATTTGTTTCAAATTTATTCAGTAAATTATTTGACATATACTGAATGCACCTTCCAAATTTAAAATCGATCATCCGCGCCGTTTCTATTAAATTTACAATTGAAAAAAAACACCTTTTAACATAGTCCAAAATTATGCCAATGTTAGTATCAAAACAAGCCCGACGCTTGCGCCAACTTTGACCCAAGTTCTAGCCAATATCGTACCGACGTTGCGTTGGTTCGGTCCATTATCAACAGTAATTCGATAATGCCCCGAGTTTTAACAAATGTTATACGTCAGTATTTTGTTAATATATATGGTAGTACGCAGCAGTAATTACAATACTTTTGTCGTTACCACATAAGTATTATAATTTATTATTGTATTATTAAATTCAGTTACAGATTTCATACTTCATTATTCAAGCAAGTAAATGTTGGTACAAAATAATTTTGAGTATGAGTGATAATAATAAGATGATACGATAATTAGAATTATTTCGCAAATAAAATATTAATTAAAAGTGAAAACCTGAGAAACCGGTAAGTGGATACCCGAGAGATCAGATAGTTAATAAAGGAGAAAAAATAGTTAAGCATCGCCCGAAAAGCCGACAATGGACTAACTGTTCGTTCACGTCACTATCTATGTTAATGGTCGATTCTCCATCATTAGTCGACACTGTCCGGACATTGGCATATTGTTGTATGCCGGTCTTGAAATTAACGTAGGGAAATTAATGGCAGACAGTACTGGCCCATGATCGGCTCCAGTAGTCCAGCCAAACAGTCGGCTCGCAGGCGGTGGTTGATACTGGTCCGACATTGGTATAATACTGGATGCTGGGTTCAGATTTGACCGTAAGGCAATTAATGGCGAAGAGTATTGGCACATGGTGGGCTGCAGTAGTCTACAGCAGCGGTCGGCTCTCCGGCGGTAGCCGAAAGTGGTCCGACTTTGGTATAATACCGGATGCCGCTATAAGATGTGAACGTAAGGTTATTGATGGCGACAAGTACTGGTCCACGGTCGGCTCCATGCAGGGTTGCCAGATTTTTCTAACCTCGAAGCGCCACCAGAGGTCACCCAAACCGCCAAAAAGCGCCAACTACAGGAATGTCTGAATCATTGAAAAACTCCAACGGAAACACGTATTCGCGGTCTTATTAAGGTATTCCTTTCGCGGAGGGCCGTATTTTGTGGGGGCATAAGCAGGGCCTTCTGAATCGTCGGTAAATTACAATTGCGCTTAATAAAAAAAACAAGTTATAATGGATTATTATGCACAACGATAAACTAGAATAACAAAATTCGCGCAAATTTAGTAGATTGAGACATTTTTACATTTATTTGAAACGTCACGGCTACAAAAATTCTTCCGCTAACCACACTTTTCCAAGTTTTAACATTAATATTTTCTTTAAACGTTCGGTGACCCTCTGTTTTTATTGTTGTTACGGAATCTTTAGACTTTTTTACACCTGTGAGCAGTTTGTATTAGGCATCTAGAGTTATTTAGTGTATAAATTATTAGAAAGACATGTGGCCAGCGTGACATGTCCATAAAGCGCCGTATAAGTGAGACGATTTTTAGGGCCGTAATTTTTCGTTAAACGTTCGGTAACTTGGCTTGAAATTTTACCAGTATACTGGGATGTATTTTTACTTCATTATAGACGAAAATCAGTTAAGTGTAAAATATTTGGGTTCGTGAAAGGAATACCTTAAAATAGCCTCACGATCAAATTCACGTTAAAATATATTATTCAAATGGACACTTACTTCAACGCCACGTTGAATTTGAAAACAATTTTTTTTTGTAATCATTACGATTTTATTATTGTTTTATTTTTTGGTCTCAATTATCACTGTGTTACACGAATTGCACATTTCTTCTAATTCGACAGTTAACAAACGAAATTCATCACAGCGAGTACAAAATAATGAACCTATGAATATAAATAATGTATTACAATAAATAATAATAGAGATACTTCTGTCCTATTAGTAAAAGAACGGTTCGCGAGAAAGAAAAAAAAACATCAGCAACTTAATTACGTCGATTTGTTGACGTAGCCTTTCTTTTGCTCGAGCATTCTTATGCCAGATCTGCAATGATGTCGAGCATTTCAGACAAACTGTCTGCCTCGTTTTCGTCACCCTCATTTTTCACACCATTTGCAGTACCAGCAGCTGAAGGATACATGGAACTCGATTTAAAACGCTCGAGCATTCCCGATGATGGTTTGAATGTTTTACAACATTCTTCGTGTCATTGAAAGTGCATCCGTATCCGTAAGAGGGCCTGGAGCATTGACGTTTTGAGCTTGTTTCGAACTCGAATTTTAATTAAGGTCAGTGCCGAGAAAGCTCGTTCAACGGCGGCGTTGCTTGTGGGTATTGTTAACATTTTGAACACCACTTCCGCGAATTCGCGAAACATAAAGCGGCCACAAGCATCTGTATATTTATAAACGTCTGGCCAGAACATTACAATATTCGTGGGAATGTCTCCGCGATAATGCTCTTTCCAGTCAACGAAACTCAGCTTTTCCCACTGGCTTTTATATACTGAGACGTCGACTTTGGGATCGAAAAAATCTTGAAGGGGCAGATCCTCAAATTTGACGCGCACGTGGGAAATGCAGCTACTCGAACTGAAAAGTTCAAGTTTTCGGAAGACCTCGAAATTCGATGGCAGTCGCTGCGTCATTTCAAACAGAAGCTTTTTCAGAAAATTAAAGCATCTCTGTTTTATTTGAAGTTTGCTCTCTGCTGAGATTCGAGAACGGTCGCTTTCCTTCAAAGATTCGATTCCAAAATCGACTTCAGCGATGGGTAAGAACGCTAACTCGTTGCTCACGGCGTTGACAACTTGTTCGACGAGGGAATCGTTATTCTCAGCCCGCAAAAAAACTGGCTTCAGAACGCATTTAGCGAACAATACGAAGACGCAATACATTTCTTCGTAGAGACTGCCGACGTCGACTTTTTCGCTTTGAAACGAAATGTTTAAGTGCTGTATCTCTGCCAAAATCGGCTTCAAAAACAGCAAATACAGTCGATTACTGTCGTCGTCAAACATATCGCGGAGTGTCCATGCAGTGTAGCGTCTCTCGGCGTCGCACGCGATACGGAAATGTATTTTTAGTTCCATCCATTGTTCCAGAAGACGTTTGACGACATCGTAAAAGGCAAGCCATCTCGTCCGCGAGAGCTGTATCATTTGACGGAATTTCTGAGCATCGTGACCCGAATTAATCATATCGAACGTCTTTTTGTACGTAATCCTACGCAACGGACTGACGCTGAACCAGTTGTAAACTTCCCGTGCCAGGAAATCTAACAAACTCGGTAGCTCCTCGCTCGCTTTTGACGCACATAAATGTAGGGAATGGTAGGTACATTTCATGAGCTGTAACGTTGGCACGTCTTTTTTGAGCATCGTGTACACCGAGTGATTTCGCCCGCATAAGTTGCTCGCTCCGTCAGTGCCTATGGCCGTGAGGTTTTTCAACGACATCTTAATGTGCTGGAAGTAATCCACGATGCTCGTGTACAACTGAACGGCCGTTGCTTGCTCTACTTCCAGGATGCCGAGAAAATCGATGATGAGTCGATTTTCGGTCGTGTCAAAATATTTGATGCACATGCACAAATGCTTGGTCACCGACACATCAGTGCTTTCATCAATGATAATTGAGAAGCCCTTATCGCCCACAGCCCTGACCACATCGTCTAGAAACGTTGGTGCTATTACGTTTTTTATGACGGTCGAGCACTTGGTCCTATGCAAACGTAGCTCTCCAAATCGCTTCCTTTTCCTAAGGTCGACAGAAAGTCACCCAGGTGATCAATCGAGCGAATGGATGAATGCATGACGATGTACAGCGCCAGTTTTATATCGATGATCTTCTTTTCGTCAGACACTGGAGCCTGATACCCTTCAAATAATAAAACAAATTAGACAGTCGAAATATGAAAGCTTTAAATTTCTTGGACTTCCTGATTGAATGAGCTTTCTGACGGCGAATAAATAAGAAGGAAAATGGGTCAATCAGTTTTGGAAAAATTTTGACCACTCGTTCAAATCTAATCAAATTTCGAATATTAAAATAAGAGAGAATTAAAAAATTGAGCATAGCTCACAATATAGCATGACAATAACAAACAGAACAAAGGATTTAAATAGCATAACATTTTATATTGTTAAAAAATATTTGTTTAGAGTATAAACAATTTCCGAGATATTGTACTAATTTTTTTTTTACATGTGTAGGGTATCACTAGACTACTACAGTGCATTTTACACTACATCACTAGACTACTACAATGCATTGCAGACCGAAAACACAGCAGCAATGTATGAAAAGAAAACGTGTTTTCATGGGAAAGCTTTGTGTGAACATCCATACATCTTGAGGGCGCAATGTACGAGTTTCAATTCACATAATTTTTTACGCATGAAGGTGTGTTTAAGACAAATACACATTCTGCAATTAATTGAAATTTTTTAAAAGTTTTATACAATCTATACGGGGAGAAGAGTATGACGATATTTGGCACACTCAGTATAGTAATTTTTGATATATTTCGTGAGTCTAAAATCATTACTATACTTTTGACGGAACTATTCCGAAATATTTCTCTGTGTGAAAAAAAATCGATTGTAAGAATAATCAAATTGCGTTCCTACCATGGTTCAGTAAAGACGTGTATCGGGTCTTATCGAGTATTGCAGAGCGATCCTGATGCTTTTTTGATTTCGCATGTCTCTGAAGGTCTGCGAGGTGACTTCTCAATGATGTGTCACAGATTTTGCAGTGAGTTTCATTCGGGTCATTTGGGCTCTTATGCTTATCCATGTCGATATGCTGCAGCCATCCTATTATAGTTGCACAACAATAGCGTAATACATGATAAAAAGTGTTGCATAATAAAACAGAAAATTCGAGTGTGTATGGCAAATTTGTGAACAAACTAACCTTTGCCCCAATTGGTGGTTTCCCACTCCTTACGATACTTACGTTTGTCTTTTGCATACTTGCCCATATTTAATTTGGAGACCATATGAGAATCGAAACACACGAAACACGACTCAAGAACAAAACACGGTTCAAGAACGAAACGCGGAAAAACGGAATCAGTGCTGACAACTGAAATGTTAATATTCCTCTAGCGTGCGTTCTGAAACGCTTTCTTAGTTTCTTCTTCCAACAGATGGCTCTGAGTGTACGCTCTTCGTGCGACGTAGGTCGATAATCCGACGTTTTGAAACGCACCGGATTATGGACGGAGATACATTCTAGGGGCTCGCCCACGGTCTTACATACAGGTCTGGAAACTCCGGCGTTATTGCATGGTGGAAAGTGTCATCGTAAGTGAGGCACAAACGTAGTTCCTCATTTATCTATTGGAAGCGCAGGCAAGTAGCAGTAGTCTTGTAGATATAGACCATGGAGCCTAGATACCAGGAGGTTCAGCGAGGCCTTTCACCTCGTCCCCAAAACGAGAACAAGAAATGATGGCGCTGGGGTGCTCCGGCACCTATATGTATTGGGTTGGTACAAAAATCTTGCAACACTTTTTTTTCAATTAAAATATTTTTCCTAATAATGAAGTTCGAGAACATTCGAGAATAGGAAATACAAGAATGGTCTAGAACCTTCCATGCCGCAGGATATATAAGCGAGTCAGATGTTCCGCGGAGTCAGTATGAGCAAAGATGGATCAACGTGCACTTCGAGCAATTGCATATTACGAATTCTTGCAAGGGCATTCTGTAAGAGCTGCAGCCCGTAATATGTGCAGTGCGTTCAAGGCTAATGTAGTTAATTATTCAACGGTCTCCCGATGGTATCAGCGTTTTCATTCTGGCGATACATCTTTTGAAGACAAACCTAGGTCCGGCAGGGAATCGTTTGTGGACGATGAAGAACTGCGAGCACTTATAAAGGCAAAGCCTAATACGTCGTCACGAGAATTAGCCAATAAACTCAACTGCAGTCATCCTACTATCCTTTGACATTTACAAGAGATGGGATATAGGAAAGTTGATTCGTTTTAGATACCGCACAATCTCAGCGAATCAAACAAAGCAACACGCATGTCCATCTGTCTTTCACTCCTGCATCGTCCGCAAAGAAAGGATTTTCTTCAAGAAATAGTCACTGGGGATGAAAGCTGGATGTTGTATGTTAATCACACGCGCAAGCGTCAGTGGATATCGAAAGGGGAAAAACCAGAACCGACTCCTAAACAGCCCTGTGAAATGAAGAAAGTTTTACTCTGTTGTTGGTGGGATTCTAAGGGCATGCTCTATTACGAATTTCTGCCAACCAACACCACAATACAGGCAAAGATTTATTCTGCACAACTGCAAAAGGTGGCTAAAATTATGAAACAGAAAAGGCGTAAACGTCTTGACGTTCGGCTTCTCCATGACAATGCTCGACTCCACGTCGCTAAGATGACACAAGAAACAATTTCGCAGCTAGGATGGGAAGTTCTACCACACCCACCGTATTCACCAGACTTAGCACCTACCGACTATCACCTGTTTCGAGCTCTAAAGAACTATTTACGGGATAAAAAATTTGATGATCTGTCAGATCTCAAAAATACATTGGACGACTTTCTCAATTCACGATCAAAAGAATTCTGGTCTGCGGGCGGGCAAAGTCTACCGGAGCGTTGGGCAAGAGTTGTAGCTGCGGAGGGAGCCTACATTACTGAATAATCGTTTATTTTTAAAATAATTTTTTTTTCTTTTTTACTCGTGTTGTGTGTTGCAAGATTTTTGTACCAACCCAATATATAGATATACGGTAAACATGGGTGCGATCTAAGGCCGATCACACATGATGTACCTAACCCTCATTACTGTTAAGGGATAACACCACTCTAGGATTTTGGAAAGACGTTTTCTTTCCTAAAAATACTTTGGTGTCATAAAAACAATATGCAATTGGTCATGTAGCAATTTTTTAAATTTAAAGGTTCAATTATCGATTTGGCCGCAGCGCCTTCTCGAAACCACTTTTTTCGATCTCGGAAGACGGATTACTCGATCACCTTTGCATGCATCGATTTGAAATTTTTACAGCAGCTTCACAATTATATTCTATATGGGAGTACGTAGCCGTTTTTTGATTAAATGTAAACTTCTTTTTATAAACAATTTACTGCTTTTTTGGCAAAAAATCGATTTATTTCCTTCAAAGTGCGCTATTTTTGCAAAATTTGAAAGAAAATTTCTAGGTAGTCTCATAGCTAATAATATATAAATTATCATTTTTTTGGTTTTTGTTTCAGGTCTTATATTTTACGAGAAAACCGTTCTCCCGTGAAGCTATATGTAAAAAACACGTTTTTCTAGATGGGCTGTATCGCCGCCATTTTGAGTTTGAGTTTGAGATCTTTTCTCGCTTTTGCGTTTTTTTTCCGAACCGTCATGAGGAAATTATGAATCGGCGGATATTTCAACGTTTGATGTCACGATCGGTCTGTCGTGAGGTTAGGAACTCATCCGATCACTTTCACCTCGTTGATCAATATATTACTATATATGTAGGTGCCGCTGCACCCCAGCGCCATCACTTCGGGACATTTTCGGGGACGCTTTTTTCAGCGCCTTTGCATTGTCGCTGAACCTCCTGGTATCTAGGCTCCATGATATAGAAATACAGCAATGGAAAAATAAACTGCTGACAGCCAGCACATGTGTTCACAACGTTTCTAGAAATCTCAACTACCTGAAACGATCCGGTTGAACAGCGTAGTGTGGATCCGGCCTTATCCTTCGCTATATTTTATTATATTCGAATGAGGATACGCCAGTTCGCCTATCAACAAAACAAAAAACGGCAAAAATGATTTGTTGTAATAAAACAAACTCGCCGAACTGACAAATCAATAAAAATGGTGCCTTTTAAACATACACAATGCGTTTATTTCTTTTTTAAAATTCCTCTCCATTCTATTTATTTTGAGGTTCTTATTTACATTGTTAAAAAAGCAGAAATAAAAATGAAAGTTGTAGAAACAAATAAGACATTCAATCGACTAAGAATAAACATCAATTATAAGGGGAAAAAATAGGGTGCACAAATTTGTTCATACCCCATCTACTCAAATTGCGAAAGACCAAATAAAAATATTACAGAAGTTCGAACATATGAGAAATACAGTATACTGAAATAATAATTCTCATTCTGCCCGGGGGTTCAGCAGTGAAAAATATTCAATCCTTTTCCATTTATATCGCTCTTATAAATAATATTGGGTCTGCTCGTTTTGGCAACACTTCTGTACACTTCTTACGCCTTCTGAGGACTACAATTGCAATAGATACAGTAATATATCTTATGCAATTGTAGAAAGTGTAGCTAAACCGAACAGACTCTATGTTAATCTTGAAAAATCTGGGCCTTTGCACAGCTGTTAGGACCTGCGTTTGATTGGCTAACTTCTACCTAGCAGCGCTTCGGGTGACAAAAGCGAGAACTGACCGTTTGCCTCATTATCTAAGTCACTCCCCACCCTAGGAGTTTCTAGACCTGTATGTAAGACCGTGGGCTAGCCAATCACACATTGTCGTGTTATTTCCTGTGGATACTAAATAATTCAACGGCAAAGCGAATGACAAGTGGGAGAGCCACCATACAGCGATGGAGCAGTGACCGGCGAGCATCGTGCATGGACACTGGAGCTAATGTAACGTGCCGCGCACGCCCTGTGAGAAATAAAGACGAATGACAAGTCGCAGAAATTTCGCGAAAAAACGCCGATTTGTATTACGAAAATCGCCAAAATATCGCCAAGTCGCCAAACAGTTTCAAAAATCGCCAATTTGGCGCAAAACCGCCAAATCTGGCAACCCTGGCTCCATGAGCCTAACCCAACAGTCGGTTCTCGGTCGGTAACCGGAACTGCCCCGACATTGGCGTTATGCTGCATGCCGTACTTTGACAAGAGGATCGGTTGAGAAATGGCAGAACCATTGTTTTAACGCTGTGCCACTGCTGGCTGCCCACAGTCGGTCAGCCCGTATTCGACCAGACGCCGGCCGCATTGTTTCTGTTGGCAATTTTTTCATCGGTGATAATAGCAGCTGCGCCGCAAGATGTGCATTTCAGTGCATTGTGAAAAACAAAATTCCACTGAACTTTCGAATACTTTTAATTTTATCACGCTTTTATTACGCTTCCGTGTCACGAATATATGAAAGGATTGTAAACGTCCGGGAAAAACTGGTTGTGTGCAAGAAATTCTAACTTTACAATTTTGTCTGTCCAGTGCAGGTTGACATCATAATTGTAAAATCTTACTATATCAGAAAAGCGTTAGAAAAAGTTTTTTCATACCCGGAAGACATAAACATCTAGGGGCTGTATCATTCCCATTGTGCCTGCAACAATTCTTTATTGTAACATATATGTCTACAGAAGTAATCAGTGCACTATATTTGCTGGAATAGTTAGCACTTTAATATATTTCCCTCGCATATCCATTACTTGAAATGCGGTCGGACGTTGACTGCTCCAAACATTCAGAAGTATTGTTGATTTTCGACCAGTATGCGAATATATACTCCTTGAAATCAATGCTTGAAAAGATTAGTCGTTAATTTTCCAGATTTCGGAGCCAATAGAAATATTTTTTTGTTCTGAACATAGTTTATTCCACCCGAGGTCCAGATTTGATAATAGGTTCATCCTTTTTTTTGCAATAAAATTTGCATTTTTCAATAAACAATGTGGAATTTGTTGTTGACTGTACCGTTTTCATCTGCCATTGTATGGTACTCGAAAAATGAAATATTATTGCAATTTGAAATTTCTTCGTATCTCGTTATGTTCAAAAGTTATCGTCGAAAAACAGCCTCATTTTCAAGCACGCGGCTTACCCCTTAAAAATGAGGTTCCACCCAACTAAAAAAAATCTGTATCAACTATTTTGCTCTACTCTACAAATATGCCAAATTTTATTAACCCATTAATGCCCAAGAATCGCAATTTTTTCCTTCATTTTCAAGCCAGATTTTTATTATATAAAGAAATCATAAAAAATGAAGAGATACGTTCCTTAGTATTTTCGGGGGTGCTCTTTCAGAATCTGGGGTCAAAGTCGGGTTTTGTCCATTAGGAAAAAAAATAGCGGCTTTTAAACAAAAAAAACGGAAAAATCGATGAGACTTTTTTTCAAAAAATTTTTTCACCTCGAAACCGTTGAAAAGTCCGGTTTTTTTCAACCATGGGGGCATAGAATAGTGACGATTGAACAATCAATTTTTTTAATTCGTCGTTGTCAACATTTTCACCCCCAAAATGGCGCTTTTCACCCCCTGAGTGACACGAAAAATATCACGCTCGGTGTCCCGAATGAAAAGTAGTTGGATTTGGACGAAAATTGGTACTCGGAGGTTTTTGAGGTCGCTGATTACGATTGTGTTCTCAAAATTCCGAAATTCAAAATGGCCGATTCAATATGGCGGACACTAATGCAAAAGTTCATTTGAATTGGATAAAACATGGTACTCGGGGGTTTTCGAGGTCGCTGATTATGATTCTGCTCTCAAAATTCCGAAATTAAAAATGGCGGATCCAATATGGCGGACACAAATGCAAAAGTTCATTTGAATTGGATAAAACGTGGCACTCGGGGGTTTTCGAGGTCGCTGATTATGATTCTGCTCTCAAAATTCCGAAATTAAAAATGGCGGATCCAATATGGCGGACACAAATGCAAAAGTTGATTTGAATTGGATAAAACGTGGCACTCGGGGGTTTTCGAAGTCGCTGATTATGATTCTGCTCTCAAAATTCCTAAATTCAAAATGACGGACACAAATGCAATAGTTCATTTCTGCTCTCAAAATTCCGAAATTAAAAATGGCGGATCCAATATGGCGGACAAAAATGCAAAAGTTCATTTGTATCGGATGGAATGTAGTACTCGGGGGTTTTCGAGGTCGCTGATTATGATTCTACTCTCAAAATTAGCAAGCGTTTGGGTATTTAAATACCTGGTATTTTCAGGTATTTAAATACCCAAAGGCTTTCGAATTTTGAGAGCAGAAATATAATAAGCGACCCAGAAAACCCTCGAGTGCCACGTTTTATCCAATTCAAATGAACTTTTGCATTTGTGTCCGCCATATTGGATCCGCCATTTTTAATTTCGGAATTTTGAGAGCAGAATCATAATCAGCGACCTCGAAAACCCCCGAGTGTTACGTTTTATCCAATTCAAATGAACTTTTGCATTTGTGTCCGCCATATTGGATCCGCCATTTTGAATTTCGGAATTTTGAGAGCAGGATCATAATCAGCGACCTTGAAAACCCCCGAGTGTTACGTTTTATCCAATTCAAATGAACTTTTTCATTTGTGTCCGCCATATTGGATCCGCCATTTTGAATTTCGGAATTTTGAGAGCAGAATCATAATCAGCGACCTCGAAAACCCCCGAGTGCCACGTTTTATCCAATTCAAATGAACTTTTGCATTTGTGTCCGCCATATTGAATCCGCCATTTTGAATTTCGGAATTTTGAGAGCAGAATCATAATCAGCGACCTCGAAAACCCCCGAGTGCCACGTTTTATCCAATTCAAATGAACTTTTGCATTTGTGTCCGCCATATTGGATCCGCCATTTTTTATTTCGGAATTTTGAGAGCAGAATCATAATCTGCGACCTCGAAAACCCCCGAGTGCCATGTTTTATCCAATCCAAATGAACTTTTGCATTTGTGCCCGCCATATTGGATCCGCCATTTTGAATTTCGGAATTTTGAGAGCAGAATCATAATCAGCGACCTCGAAAACCCCCGAATGCCACGTTTTATCCAATTCAAATGAACTTTTGCATTGTGTCCGCCATATTGGATCGGCCATTTTGAATTTCGGAATTTTGAGAACAGAATCGTAATCAGCGACCTCAAAAACCTCTGAGTACCAATTTTCGTCCAAATCCAACTACTTTTCATTTGGGACACCGAACGTAACATTTTTCATGTCACTCAGGGGGTGAAAAGCGCCATTTTGGGGGTGAAAATGTTGACAACGACGAATTTAAAAAATTGATTCTTCAATCGTCACTATTCTATGCACCCATGGTTGAAAAAAACCGGACTTTTCAACGGCTTCGAGGTGAAAACAAATTTTGAAAAAAAAGTGTCATCGATTTTTCCTGTTTTTTTTTGTTTAAAAGCCGCCATATTTTTTTTCCTAATGGACAAAACCCGATTTTGACCCCAGATTCTGGAAGAGCGCCCTCGAAAATACTAGGGAACGTATCTCTTCATTTTTAATGATTTTTTTTATATAATAAAAATCTGGCTTGAAAATGAAGGAAAAAATCGCGATTCTTGGGCGTTAATGGGTTAACATTATTAAATCTATGCCACTAAACTGCATGTATCTATTGTATTTGGGTGTCATGAAATTACTTCTCGATAAGTGGATTTGTCGAAACAGCCCTTACCGGATAAAAAATTCACAGCTGCGTCTCCTCAAAGAGTTGATGGCTTCGCTTGAGAAAAATATTCCTTCAGAATTTCAGCGCAGAGTGTACAATACAGACGAAGTGTCAAAGTGGAAAGCTACCCAGTATCGCTTTTGTCTTTTGTACTGTGCAGCTGTAGTTTTTTCCTATATCCTCCCAGAAAAACAGTACAAGCACTTTCTTCTTCTGGTGATCTCATGTAGAATGCTCTGTAACAAAGAATGTGCTGTTAAATTTGTAGACTACGCAAACACGCTTTTACGACAATTTACACAATTTATGCCCACTCTGTATGGCATTGACTCTCAGATTATGAATGTTCATAATCTGATTCATATAGCAGAGGATGTAAAGAATTTCAAAACGTCCCTCACCGATATTTCAGCCTTCTGGGCAGAAAGCTACTTGGAAAGGTTGAAAAAACTTGTTCGCACCCCCAAAAATCCCTTAGCACACGTTATCAACAGACTGGCAGAAATCAATTCGCTGGAAAAAGTATGTCCACAGTAAAAAAAAAAATCGTTAACAAAGCTGTAAAAAAACGTGACCAGATTAAAGAAATACACGGAAGAAATTGGATAATTACCTGTTCGTCACCGAATAACGTGTTCCTTCTCAGTAATGGCCAAATCATTTTTATAAATGATTTACACGCTCACAACGATGAATACTTTGCCACCGGTTATTTGACCAAAGAAACGAGAGATTTCTTTGTAGAGCCAGATTTATCTAGAAAGTTTGAATTATTCCAGATCATCGAGGTGCAGAAAGATACTTTGATGATACCACTCACGGAAATTGATACCAAATGTATTTTTTTTGGAAGTCAGCGGTAACGATTACGCGGTAACCTTACTGCACGCGGGCGAAAAATAGTAGCGCCGCCAACCAGTACCACACGTGCGTGAGGTGTTTCGATTGTATGTGTGTACCGGCAAACGCGAAGAGCCCGCGCAAATTTCGGGAGGGACACTCGTGCAAGTTTGTGATATTGCGCGAGTGAAAAGAGGGCGAGAGCCAAAATAAATGATAACGACGTGGCGGGGCGCGTTCGCAAAGCCCGCCCGTCGAGAAGACTGAGTGGCGCTGTAGCTGTCGTCCAGGCGGCGACAGCGAAGCGCGCACGCGCGGCGTCGGGCGATAGCCGCGTGCGAAAAATGTTGGGGGGTGAAGCGAGAGAGTTCGGGTCGAACGGACGTGGAAGAGAGAGGGAGAGAGAGAGAGAGAGAGAGAGAGAGAGAGAGAGAGAGAGAGAGAGAGAGAGAGAGAGAGAGAGAGAGAGAGAGAGAGAGATTGATTGATTGATTATTTATTTTATGCCCTGGTAGCAACCATGGGGCAAATTAACATATAGTTTGGATAGATATAATGATAATAGAAATAACAATAAAGTAAAATGAAAATAAAATAAAAATAAAAACAAAAATATTTCAAAATATTTCAAAAAGAGAAAACTGTGAATACAATTTTGTTAATTCGAGACGAGTTTGAGATGCTTAATAGTGATAAGTGGTGGTTAAACTAAAAAATAACATTTCATAATGATAACAGTACCACGCTCGCGAACACATTAATACTGGTACATGTTTTACAATATAATAGGCGATGCTTAAAGATTAAGTTGCATTAATGCAAGTTTTGTACACACTTAGCAGCCGGATGCATAACAAATTAAATCGAGATGGTCCAAAATATTAGTAAACTGTAGGAGGGACGAGCCGCTTAACCTAAGTTGGACTTACTGCGAAGTAGAAAGATCAAACAGAAATGATTAAACTAAATGTATGCAAATATATAAATAACTTTGGTCACATGTTATTATGCACCATTTGCTTCCAGCTCAAAATGATGTGAATACAGGCGTCTTTAAAACATATGCATAGTCGCAGCAGAAGTTATGTGAATAGGAAGAGAATGCCAGAAGTAAATCGCTGCCATGACGAACGAGTTACGGAATGTTACGGTTCGATGAGAGGGTACGTGAAAAACCGTGGAATTTGCTTGACGTGTGACACGTTCGCGTGGGTGGAGTGCGGAGAATAAGTTGGCGAGATAATGGGGTGATGAGCCTTGTAAAGTGTTAAAAACTACTGATCCTAGGAAATAGAGTCTACGTGATTGTACTGTTAGCCAACCCAACTGGCGTCTGTAAGGTGTGATGTGTTCATTCCTCCTCAGATTGTAAACAAATCTGATACAACTGTTCATGAGTCTTTGGAGTTTGGAGTTTTGTTCTTCGGATACATCATTGTACACAACACAATAGTAATCAATGAGGGGGAAAATCAGAGACGTTACAAGTAGGATTCTGAGTTCTCGCGTCAGAGAATTTCGATGAGATTTAAGCTTGTATAGTGAAAAGTTTACTTTCCTAGATATTTCGACTATATGGGCATTCCAAGAAAGGTTAGAAGACATAGTAACGCCAAGATTTCGAGCTTCCCTTACATAGGGCAAACATGTTCCGCTTATAGATATGGGTGTTATTTGATCTAAATCGATCTTGTGCACCAGAGCTCTGCTCCCCTGAATCAAGACTTTAGACTTTTTTAGATTGAGTTTGAGTCCATTTTGAGATGCATAGTCGCTGATTACTCTAGCGTCATGTGCTATATTTGCGATGCCGGTTTCTATATCAGATGGGAAGCAACTCAGATAGATCTGCGTATCATCAGCAAAAGTTATGTGATGACTGTGAAGCAGATTTTGATGGATGTCATTGATGAATAGGGAGAATAGGAGAGGACCTAGGACGGAGCCCTGGGGTACCCCACATGAGG
>OZ023312.1:52341687-52401687 GCA_964007375.1 Ophion obscuratus
GGTAGAGGACTAGTAACTGCATTCTATTGTGGAAGGGAAAGCCCTTTAAGTGTATACCTGCGCCGCAGCGTCAGTTGGCAGTTAGTGTTCGTGAAGAGTGTACGTGTCACGCGCTGAACAGACGAAAATAACGCTGACTTCAAAAACCCATAACTTTAAAGTGACGGGTTTAATTTCAATTCTGCAACATGGATACGACTTCTGGAGGTATGTAGAACATGTTTTTACATCGGTTGAATCTAAAGTTTATGTATAAATGATTGAAATGTAGTATAGCCTTCGGCATAAATAAAATTGAATAATTTTGAAAACTTATATTTTCAACGGTCCGAAAAGTTATATATTTTGTCACATTTTGCAAAGCTCCTAGTCTCGGCCTTTAGTTTAATGTATAAGCTTTCGAAATTTACAAGAGTTACCTGCGGAAAACGTGCGTCTTGTCCGTTATGATTTTTTTCGCATCGTGCGGTAGCCGAGCGTGCACGCGGCACTATTGAGCAGCCTCTGCGCCTCTACCTGAGAATGGGTGAAGTAGCATCATAACGGACAAGACGGCTGTTATACGCTTGAAATAAATTATTTTAATATATATGTATGTGTATATATATATATATAAATTTTCTGTGATTTAATTATGATATATACGTATGCATATATATATATATACATATTAAAATCAACCACATAAAAATTTCTTAAATATGAATGAAATGTTATAACATTCAAATAAAATATTTGAATATATATATATTATATAGTAAGCAAAGCTTTCTTTTAACCAAATCCATGTCAATATTTTCTGTCTAATTTTCTTAAAATTATTTCACTTATTGCGGTTATTTATTTGGTAAAATAATGTACATTGTTCAAGTTTTTGTATTAATTGAAAATTTTATCTTTTCCTTTAACACCAATTTTCTACAATTTTATGTCTTTATTACAGGATCCGGTTACAAAGAATTGGTGCTGACAAGGAAAGAAGTATTTCTGATAATCAGCGAGCATTTATCCGATAAATTCGCTTCCTTGATCGAATTTATGGTAGAAAAAATTTCCAAGGACACCGGACGTACAGTTGTAGTGCCTGAGGACTCGAAACAGACTTTTTCGATACTCCCATGCAGAAATTTTTTGGGGACTCCCCAGATCCTACCAGATCCCTATGGGGATTTGATAGGGACGCCCCAAGTAAGGAGTCCACACTGGAATCCAAATAGATTTGCTGGGGATTCCCCAGATTCTACCAGATCCTTATGGGGATTTGATAGGGACGGCCCAGGTAGGGAGTCCACATTGGAATGCAAATGTATTTGTTGGGGACTCCCCAGGTTCTACCAGATCCTTATGGGGATTTGATATGGACACCCCAGGTAGGGAGACCACATTGGAATCCAAATGGATCCTGGGCTGTTTCCAGATTAACGTGGTTTGAGAATTTTTTACTTGAAATTATATAAAATGGGATTTCGCGACGCTCTGTAAAAAATTATTCTTTGATGGTCCCGTGCACAGATTTGCTTGGGAGTTTCAAGATGCACCAACGTGTTTCTAGGAATTTGTTAGGATATCGAATACTACAATATATAGTTATATTCTTTAGTAACTTCTTTGCTTTAGTGCTTACCCATATTGTATATTTACAGTTTGTTATGGGCTAGTATTTTTTATACGAATAAAAAAACTTGTTATAAATTTAAATATGCACACTTTTTGAATTTTTAATACCTGTGCGCATAAAAATTCGTTTTGGACGTGACGGCAATCGGGTTACGATTGCGTCTGCGGTTTATCGCTGTGGGTGTGGAGTTTTGTTAGAGCGGCTTAAATGAGGTTTTAAAAGAAAATTAAATGTAAGTATGAAATCATATTTTTATAAACATGATATCTATTACACATTCGCTTAAGTTTGTAGCCCATAACAGCAATTTCCACCTGACCCGATGGATTTTTCATCGGGATCCAATAGGGATTCCACATCGGGATCTAACAGGGATTCCTTATCGGGAGCCAATAGGAATTCCCTATCGGGATCCAATAAGGATTCAGAAAGTCGCTTCCGACAAAAGAAAGACGTCGGGCGATAGAACATAAGCGGCGCAGGGTACATATATATTCGTGTCGTCGTTGAAAAGCGCGCGACGATCGAGTTACTGCGCAATCGCGATCGTAAGATTGGATGGAACCTACGTTACTACCGATGAAGCGCTGCTGTGCTGTGGGAAAGCAATCGCTAATTCCAAAGATTGGGATGGCCGCCGACCTGCTCAACCTCAAGCGCAACCATAACCTGATTGCCGTTGCGTCGGAAAGAAAATTCCATGCGCACAAGTATTTTTATTTAATAATAATATAAAATGTGTATCAAAAAACGTTGCAGTAAAAAAAGTATTCATTTTTAAGTATTTACAATATAAAACGTATTCATATTTCATTAAATACAAAAATCGGCTGTCTGTAAAGTCGGTTTACTGACGATAGTTGAACGTGACAACGTCATAAGAAAATACTGATGGAATGGTTTCATTTTTCAAAAGAAAATTTTAATTTTGTTTGTTTGATAGATATTTTGTATGGATATAGAGAAGGAGGTAAATGGAAATCACAATTGAATTGATCAAGTTACATTTATTTGTACGCATAAATACAATTATGTCAATTTTTATTTATTTTTTTTTACAATGTACATATTTTTTACAAGTATGAATGTGCTTTGAGCAATTGTTTTACAACTTTTATTTTTTCATAAAATTCTTCGTTCAGAAAATCATTTTAAATTTACAAAATACTTGAATAAAATTTATTGTTTAAATTTCTACTCGACTGTTAAAATTTAATTTTTCATTTTATTATTTTATAATAATCAATTGTTTATTGACATTATTTCTTTCAGCAAGTAAACTGAATAAAAGTTGTTGTTCAATTAGTTACTTAATTATTTTTGCAAATTTAATTGTAATTTGTTGTAAAAAAGTAAAAATTTTGAATAATTTATTATAAGAATAAACTGTGATTAAATTATTGTTTATGAATCTTAAATTTAAAATTAAAAATTTGGAAACATCATTAAACTTTTGTAACTCTAGCTTTTAAAAAGCCCGCCTCAATGTGTTTGATATAGGAGAAAATTGTTCCCTTTGACGGCTGGCTGGTCCAACTTGTCATTTCAGACACGTTGTTATGATATGTGGAAGATTTAACATTTATGTTTTAATTTTTTGAAATCATAGCTACGCTCGATAATTATTTCGATCGAATAGTAAAGTACTTGATATTTACTCATCGTGAAATAGTTCTGTTAACTTATTGTTATAGTTTTGTCAATTATAGCATAACCTACAATCGCTGCACTAGCGGACCGATGCTATTTATTTTAATGATGAAAGCACGAATATTCGACAATATATCACTGAACATATATTTAATATCGAAAGAATCATTACCTTTATCGCCGCAATTATCGTTGCTATAAACAATTGACACCACATTCACTTTTCACTGCACTTCATACTTGACGAAAACATGTACATGTATTATTGTATAGCAGCTGTCACGCGGACGCATCGCTCATGGCCTCTGCACACTGCGCGCGATGGGCGACAAGCGATGAGCGATATCCAATGAGAGCTCGAGTATGACGGAAATGCTCTATGAGAGTGACGTTGCTATTGGATATCGCTCATCGCTCGTCGCTCGTCGCTCGCAGTGTGCAGAGACCATCACTCAAGTAGGAGAGAGACAGATGTCGAACGCTGCCGAACGCTGCCGAACGCGGAGGCCGATTGTGCCTCTTTGTCGCTCGTTCCGCGCTCTCGCTTGCACTTCAAGCCTTAAATGGAACGCCTCAGAGCGAGGTAACGCCGCATGAGTCATGTTTTTTCGTGCGTGCAGCCGGCTCCATCGAATTATAAGACGTTGTCACGTCAAAAAGTATATGGCATTGAAGTTTGCATCGTTGGAACGCAACGAAAGTTCCTTTTTACCTTTTTTTCCATATTTTTATTGTCATAGAAGATCTTTGTTATACATTTATATCGTAAATCGCTAAATATTTTTTTTTAAATGGTTAAAGGATTTTTGTAACCAAAATGTGCCAAAAAAAAATTGAAATAATTCAAAAGCATTAATGTTTGTTGCATTCCAATGATGCAAGCATCAACCTTATTAAAGTGTTTAAATTTTATATAGTATGAAAAGTATTCAAAGAATATCCCGCCCATAACTGCACAAGTCTTTTTGCTTAATAATAGTATAAAAAGTGTATAAAAACTACGTTACAGCATAAAAAGTATTTAAAGTATTTTTAAAAATTTCATAAAGTATAAAAAGTACTCGAAGATATAGAGGTAAGATATAAGTATTCGAAGAATACTATACAGAGCACTATAAATATTCAGTATTGGTAAACAATTTAAAAAAACAAAATAAGTATATTGTGGTATTCGATGTGTACTCCTTTGTGAACAATAAATTGATCTCTTTAGTGTATCGATGCTTTTATTTTTTGTAGCATTTTGGGCTTACAGAATGCGATATGATCGATCAAGCATCGTATCGGATTCCGTTCAATACGGTGGGGAAGCTTTAAGATTCTTACATTGGATTCCGATGGGAAATCCCTATTGGATCCTAATAGGGAATCCCTATGGAATTCCTATGGAATCCCGATAGGAATCCCTACTGGACCCCGATGGGAATCCCTTTTGGATCCCGATGGGAATCCCTTTTGGATCCCGATGGGGAGTCCCTCTTGGAATCCAATGTACGAGCGTGACGTTTCCTGATAGGGATCCAATGGGGTGTCCCGTTGGATCCCTATCAGGGAGTAGGGAGAAGTAGGGGAATCCTATAGGATTCCAAACATAATTTCTACCTGGGCTCTTCAATCAAATGAGAACGACGTGGCAACAAGCTCACAGAAAATCCTGTGTATTTTTCAAGAATAACGGTGAATGGCTTAGCAAGCAGGTATGTTTTGCCGCACCTACAGACACTGTAGTAACAAGCCCGGGTAATACGGGCGGCCGCCCGTCCCTTGAGTTTACAATGTCCAGTGAAAGATCTAAACGAAGGAAGACCCAAGATATTCGTACATCGTTCAACTCGGTCGAGTTAGCATACGCTACTCAGATGAGCCTTCGCTCTTCAGGACAATCCGACGCCGCAAAAGTTATTAAGGACGTAACAATGACGAGTCCTTTAAGAGCTTCCAAGTATCGTAAAGCTTACTCAGCAACGGATGAAATTACTTTATCCGAAGAGGCTGCACTTTCCGCTATGATTGAATATAAATTCTCCAAGAGTACTTACCAGGGAATGAGAAGATTAGGGAAGGAAAATAACTGTAAGCTATATCCGTCTTACGAAAAAGTGATGAAAGCAAAAAAGCGTTGTTATCCACCACGTGATGCAATCAGGATTACAGAGAGTAGTGCAGAAGTCCAACTACAGGCACTATTAGATCATACAGTTGAACGTATTTTACTCGTCCAAAATGTACTCATTCAAAGATTGACTCCAGATAATGTTCGTAAAATGGACTTGATTTGCAAGTGGGGTTGCGATGGAAGTTCTGGGCAAAGTGAATATAAGCAGACGTTCAGTGATGACAGCAAATCTGATGCGCATGTATTCTTTACTTCAGTCGTGCCATTACAACTCGTGTGTTATGATCAACGATCGAAGGAAGAAATAGTTGTTTGGAAGAACCCCAGACCCTCGTCTCCACGATTTTGTAGACCGCTTAGACTACTGTTTCTACGCGAAGACACAGAGTCAACACTTAATGAAGTCCAAATTGTTGAAGAACAAATAAAGTCACTTCGTCCATTCGAAAGTGTAATAGATGGAAAAGAAATCTCCGTAATGTACAAGTTGTTGTTCACCATGATAGATGGTAAAGTTTGCAACGCTGTATCATTCACGAAATCTGCTCAACGGTGCTATTTGTGTGGAGCAACCAGCAAAGATTTTAATGCCATCGACACTGTATTGCAAAGGGAAATCAATGAAACAAATTTGAAGTTCGGATTGTCGACGCTGCATGCGTGGATACGGTGCTTCGAGTATTGCTTACACGTGTCTTACAAACTCGGCATTAAAAAATGGCAAGCTCGAAGTGCCGAAGAAAAAAAAATTACCCAGGAACGCAAGAGGGCCATTCAAGAAGGATTCAAGAAGCAATTGGGTCTAAATATCGATCGCCCAAAGCCTGGATACGGCAGCAGCAATGATGGCAACACAGCTCGGCGATTCTTTGAAAATTCGACGGTTTCCGCTGCGATAACGGGGGTCAACGAAGAAGTTATTAAACGCTTGTACGTAATCCTACAAGTTATATCGTGTGGCCACGAGATAAACTGTGAAAGATTTGAACAGTATGCTATTGAAACGGCAAGAAAGACCGTTGCATTATACCCTTGGTACTCCATGCCTACTTCGGTGCACAAACTATTAATTCATGGTCCAGTGATAATAACTCATGCTCTATTACCAATCGGCCAATTATCCGAAGATGCTCAGGAAGCTCGAAACAAAGACATCAAACGATATCGAGAAGATTTTGCGCGAAAAAGTTCCAGGGTTAAAACTATGGAAGATGTTTTTCATCGGCTCTTAGTTACTTCTGATCCGTACATTTCAAGTGTCAGAAGACTACCACAGAAGAAGCTGAAGAGTTTGTCGCCGGAAGCTGTAGCGATGTTGATCGCTCCTAAAGTGACTGCTGCAGCAGACGAATTTTGCGCCGAGATTGAAGCCGTGCCGGGAGTTGTAATAGATACAAACTCGGATAATGATTCTGACTCCGACTCCGACTCCGATTACGATTTTGATTAAGAATAAAATTTTCTATTTTTGAAACGTTCCGTATGTATTTTGGAAATAAAAATAATAATTGCGTAGAATACACTGTTCACGTTTATTTTATTATGATGATTTTTTTAAATATATTAATTTATCTATTTAGCAGGATACTCGGCCATTTTGTTTATAACAATTTGCTGTAAGCTCTTTGTTGCAAGTTATAAACAATAGATATCGGATTGGTAATCAGCGACCTTGAAAACCCGTATATACCAATTTTTGTCAACATCTGGTAACTTTTTAACGTTCATGTCGGCCATATTGGATCGGCCATTTTTTTTACGATAATTTGGCTTGCGGATTCGTAATCAGCGACCTTGAAAACCCGTAAATACCAATTTTTGTCGACATCTGGCAACTTTTTAACATTCATGTCAGCCATATTGGATCGGCCATTTTGTTTACGATAATTTGGCTTTCAGATTCGTAATCAGCGACCTTGAAAACCCCTGTAAGCCAATTTTCATTCCCGTCAAAGGTCATTTGAGGTTTTGGCCAGGTTTTTGGGCTTTTCTCCTACTGTGCGATGCTTCAACTGTGAGAAGGAAGGACACTTCTCGCGTGGCTGTCTAGCGCCGAGGGGGCTCCAAGTTCTTAAGGGGGAGACTTCGACTTTCCCTTCTTGAGAAAAAGTGCCTAGCGCAAACCTCCTCGTGGTGAAGCCCGTCAACGGCGCTGTTTTGGCAGCGGCTCCCGGCGATCCCTACACCAACTCCCCAACCTCCTCCCGTATCCCTGCCCCCCCCCCTGGCGACCACCCTCCCTCGGGGGGAGGGGATGACGACAAGGAACGCCAGATATAACCCGCGGGACCATGCGGGCGTGGGTTCACGCACCGCTGGGGCCGCTGGGAGCCCCCCCTCTAATAATCTTTTCTTTCCAGGTATTTGTTGTTTGTTATTTATCTATTTGTTATTTCAGGTTGTAGTCCGTTGCCCCGTTCCCCCTGGGGAGCGGGGCTGCGGCTCCCGGGGACACCTGCCTCCTCCCGTGTCCCAGGCTCCCCAGGTATCCCTTGATCCCCTCCAGTAACTCCCATCCCCCCCAGGGTGCCCCCAGACACCCCAGGGATCCCCAGTGACCCCCACAGAGATGTCCAGTGACCCCCAGGGATCACCAGTGACCCCCAGGGATCGCCAGTGACCCCCGTGACCCCCCAGGGATCGCCAGTAACTCCCAGGGATCCCCCGGGGCCCCCATGCCCCTGATGCGTTTGTTGTTGTTGATTTTTTTGTTGTTGATTTTGTTGTTGTTAATCCAGGTACCCTCGGTACTCTGGCTTTTCCCTTTCAGGTTGTTATGTTTGTCTGTTGTTGTTGTGTTTGCTGTATTTCTGTTGCTGTTGGGTTGTTGCCGTTGTCGTTGTTATGCCAGGTACCCTCGGTATTCTGGTTTTTCTTCTCTTTCAGGTTGTTATGTTGTTGTTGCTGTTGTTGTTGTTGTTGCTGTTGCTGTTACTCCAGGTACCCTCGGTACTCTGGCTCGCCCTTTCCTTTCAGGTTGTTATGTTTGTTGCTGTTATTGTTACTCAGGTACCCTCGGTATCCTGCTTTTCCGTTCTGTTTCCAGGTTGTTATGTTTGTTGTCGTTGAGAGTTCAGGTACCTGCGGTACTCTTGTTCTCTTTGTCTTTCCAGGTTGTTATGTTTTTCCGTTGTTGTTGTTTATTTCAGGTACCTTGGTACCCTGGTTTTCTTTCTTCTCTTCTTTTCAGGCTGATGTGTTTTGTCGGTTGTTGTTGTTGTTGTGTTTGTTTGCTGTTGTTATTGTTTATTTCGGGCACCTCGGTGCTCGGGTTTTTTCCTCCTTTTCAGGTTGTTGTTGTGTTGTTCATCTTCCCGGTTGTTGTGTCTGTCTGTTGCTGTTGTTATTCCGGACGCCCCGGTGCCCTGGTTCTCCTCTTCCTCCTTCCCCCCTTTCTTTTCTTCTTTCAGGTTGTTGCTGCTATGTTTGGTTGTTGTTTGTTGTTGGTGTGTCTGTTGTTTTCTGTTGCTGTTAAGTTTGGCTGTTGTACTTACTTCGGGTGCCCCGGCATTCCGATTTCCTTTCTTCTTTTCAGGTGGGGTATCCTGGGCCCGGTCCCGCCGTGACCTCGGTTGCGGTGATGGCACGGAACCAGGTGCCCCCAATGTACTAATCAGGAACTTTATTTACTTTTATTTCTATTTTATTTTGTATAATTACAGCGGCCCGTCGCTGCCCCAGGGCGCGGGGCCAAAACCTCCGAAACTAGTGGTGGAAGGCATCGTGGCGATAGTCTGCTGGCTGCACGGAGGATATTTTTGTTTTTATTTGTTTGCTGCAGTCTTTAACGTTTCCTTTAGGGTACCTGGGGGAACCCTGTCGTATGCACCCCCGAACCGGGCATAGGTGGCGCTGCCCGGGGAGACCTCCTTTCTACCGTGCTCGTGGGAACAAAAATGGGAAAATTTAATAACGGTATGAATGCTGGTATGTCTGGGGACGGACGAGTGGTGGGCCTGGTCGCGCGTCCGAACACCCGCGGGGTGGTTCGGGAGGCGAGGGCGCGGCTTAATCCTCTCAGAGAGTCGGCCCCGGGCGGCCCGCGCCACCCCCGGGGTGCCGGACATGTAGCCGACCGGGCCCGGATCGAGAAGTTTGGCCTTCGCGCCGTTAGAGTAGTTCTCGTTAGACACGAGGGGAACCAAGATAGGCAAGTAAACCAGCCAACCGTCGCTGCGCGCGTTCAGGTAGCTAGCTGCGTCACCGTCGAAGCCCCCGCAACCCGTCCCCCCTGTAGAAACCGCGGTAAATGTGGCCGCACCGGACGGCCAAGCCTTCGATAAAATCAGGGTGTTGCAGCTGAACGCCAGGCGTTCGGCTGTCGTTTCGGCAGAGGTGCGTCGATGCCAAGGAAGAAGTTCTTCAGGAAGTCCAACCCGTGGTGGACTGCTCACCTGACCAACCTCAAGAAGGAGGTACACCGGCAACGTAGGGCTCTTCAGGGGGAACGGAATGACGCTTGCCGCCTCGAAATCCGGCTCGAGTACCGCACGTCCTTGCGGGAATATAGCCGGGAGGTGAAGAGGGTCAAACTCGAAAGCTGGAGGAGCTTCGTCTCGTCGCACGGCAACGAGAAGCCCTGGGGCTTCGTCTATAAGCTCCAGTCTGAGAAGCTTAAAGTTGAGAGGGTGCTCAGCACACTCCGGCGAGCCGATGGCTCCACAATGGACATGGAAGAAACCGCTAACTTACTCCAGGTGGCCCACGTCCCTGAAGATCGGGAAGAGGAAGACACCCCCCAACAGCGGGAAGTCAGGGAGGGTGCCTTCGACGCACCCGCTACTCCCGACGACCCGCTTTTCACGCAAGCGGAGCTTGCTGCCCACCTTAAAACCCTCAAGAGCGGGAAGGCCCCGGGACCCGACCTCATTGAGATCGCCGTGCTGAAAAGGGCCTTCGCGGTCATTCCCGATGTGCTGGTTTGTCTCTCCAATGCGTGTTTGTGTTTGGGCGTCTTTCCCTCTGCCTGGAAGAGGGGCTCCCTCCGAGTCCTTCGGAAGGGCGAGGACACGGACGAAAAGGACCCAAAATCTTATAGGCCCATATGCCTCCTCTCCGTGGTAGGTAAGTTCTTCGAAAAAGCCCTTAAGGGGCGCATTGCGCGGTCGGCGATGGGCCCGGGCAAAACCTCCGAGCGGCAGTTCGGCTTCGTTCCGGGAAAGTCGACGGAGGACACGATTGTGGAGATGCGCAGGATGGTGGCCGAGTCCGTGTGGTGGCCCCTGGTTCTGGATAGTGTAAAAGCTGGGGAATGCCCGCGGAACGTCTTCAACGTTATCTACAATTATTTCAGTGATAGGAGAGTGGGAATTTCGTGGGGCAATAGCGAGGTCTCCAAGCAGGCCACGAGGGGGTGCCCGCAGGGCTCCGTACTCGGCCCAACCTGCTGGAACCTCATGTTCGACGGGCTCCTGAGAATCCTCGAGGAAATTGCCCCGAACAAGTTCGTTGCCTACGCCGATGACCTCATGGTCATGGTGGAAGGCAACTCGCGGCGGGAAATAGAGGTTAGGGCACAGTCGATAGTAGATAGAATTGTAGTCTGGTGCCAGAGCGCCAAGTTGCAATTGTCCCAAAGGAAGACAGAAGCCATACTCCTTAAGAGTGAATGGCGGCGCAGAGCGCCAGTTGGAAGAAGAGGAGGAGATCGACCCGACCGCGTGCGCCGCGCTGCTAGGAGGCCCGATATGGCCAATAGATACCCAACCATTCGGATAGGGGATGCTGCAGCTAAGATAGCTTTCAAGAATAGCGTTAGATATCTCGGTGTCCACTTTGATAAGGAGATGGGAATCGGCTCCCATTGCTCCTACCTTAGGAAGAAGAGTGCATCCCTCTTCGAGCGTCTGAGAAAAATCGCGAGGGCTGGGTGGGGACTTAGATTCGATGTTAAGGCTATATATCGGGGGGTTTTTGTCCCGACGGTGACATATGCCGCCGCGGGATGGTCAGACCTCTGTAGAGAGGCTGACATTCGAGCCCTTAGAAGCGCCCAGAGACTAGCGTTGATCGCGGTCACTGGGGCATACAGAACCGTCTCATACGATTCTGTGTGTGTTATTGCAGGAGCTGCTCCAGTGGACATTCTACTGAAGCAAGCCGGGGCCAGATACCAGCTTAGAAAGGGACACGACGCCGAGATAAATGGGGCGGTAATTCCAGCGGGGGCAAATAACGCAGTCGATAGGGTCAAGGATGAGGCAATCTACATGTGGCAGGCCGCCTGGCAGTCTTCCAACAAAGGCCGTACCACATTTGCCTTCTTCGGGAACATCCGAGAGAGATTGGCGGCGGGTTGGTTCCGGCCGAACCACTACACCACGCAGGTTCTCTCCGGCCACGGCAACTTCGGGTCGCGCCTCGCGTCACTCGGGCTTGTCGAGGAGGAGGACTGTGAGTGTGGAGGGCTGGACACGGCCCGGCACTTTCTCCTCGAGTGCCCAAACTTCGAACCGCAGAGAGTCGCTCTGCGAGACTTCATCGGCGAGAGGGTATGGCCAGCGGCGGCACGCCAATTGGTGGCCACTGCGGAAGCCTTCTCTGTCTTCGCCGACTTCTGTCGGGAGGCCCTTTGGCTAAAGGGGGCGGTAGAACGCGAAAAGGAGACCGAGTACAAGGTCTGGGGGGGTGGACACAGGGGGAAAGTTGATGGGCAAGGGATGATAGCTAGACTAGTGGGATGGAAACATCATCCCGAGCAGGTCAGAGCGCACGGGTCTTGTCAGGACCCGTGGGGGGTAGATAGGAGGCCGGGTGTCCCGCGGCCTAGCCGAGGCCTTTGTCGGAAGCCTCGGTGAACGGCGGATGGACTCGTAATCCTCGCGAATCATCCGATCCGCCCCGGCCGTGGAAGCACGGTCTCTAGAAAGATAGGGAAATAGGTAGTCGTCGAACACACTAACAGACATGAACAAATACACAAAACACACACAGAATAACACGCAACACAATCTGCGGGCCCACAGCACCCCCAGTTGTGACCCCGACAGCACACCCACACTAGGCTCACAATCCATCTACCCTTACCTATCCTAGATCCTTGTCTTCTGGGCTGTGTCCGGGCGGGACACGGGAGCAGGCCTTCCCGAGGTTCCCCGTGAGCACGCGGGGTCGAGACCGGTCTCTCCGCTGGGGCTCACGCCCTGGTAGAGCTGTTGGGACTGACGCCGCGTGGCCAAACTGCTCTCTTCGCTAGTCGATCCAGCGAAAGTCAAAGGATTTTTCCATTGCCCGACCCTTGGACGCGGTTCTCAGTCTGCAAAGATAGATAGAAGCCCGTAGCGTATGCCCTAGTGGCGAGGAAGCACAGGTTGGACCATTGCGATGGTTCTGCCTTCACAATAAATGTCTAGCGCCGAGGAAGGAGCGCACTTGCTACAAGTGCGGCAGACGGGGCCACATTAGTCGACAGTGCCCAGCGGGAACGGAGGCATCGGTGCAGGCCATCGGTCACGTAAGTCAGCCCGCGGCACAAAAATATTTGAAAAAGGCCATTGTTAATGGGCGGGAGCTGTCCGCACTCATCGATCCGGGAAGCTCCGATTGCACCATTCGGGCAACCCGGGTACTGATGGAACGGTTCGCCATGGAAGGAGCCCCGCAGACGCTGAAAGGGTTCAGACCACCCGAATACACGGTAACGAGTCCTGGAGTCGTGCGAGCCCGCATCAATATCGATAGAGTCGAGGTGCCAGAGGTCCTCATGGGGGTAGTCCCGGACAACACCCAAACAGTCGACACGATTGTCGGTCGAACCTTTACGGACCACCCGACAGTCGATTACCAAAAGATCGGTGGGACGCTGACATTTATGCAGCGAGAGTCTCCATTGGAGATCGAAGAAGGGGGATCAGGCCATGCTGCGACAGCGAGGGAGTCTCTGCTACCGCCCTTCTCGATGAATTTCATCGAGGTACTCGACTCGCGGCGTGGATACGCACTACCGGTGATGAACGTGGGACGCAGCGATCGTACCGTAGAGGCAGGCGACCTCCAACTACTGCGTGGCGAACTGGAACAACTGCCAGTTGTCGATAGGGAGCTAGCAACGAGGAGGCTAATTTCCTTGGAGGAGATAGACGTCGGACTGGAGCGACCGTCAGAGGTGGCCCAGGAATTGTGCGCAACCATCAACGAGTTCAGGGACTGCGTGTCAACCAACTTGCACGATTTAGAGCGAGCGCGGCACGTCGAGATGAAGATAGAGGTAGACGAGGGCGCGAGACGGGTCTGCAGTAAGCCGTATCGTGCTACGGAGGCAGAGAGGCGCGAAATTAGAGGTATTTTAGCAGACTGGCGATCGGCAGGCATAGTAACGGACACGGACTCTCCGTACGCTAGTCCTGTATTACTAGTTAAAAAGAAAAATGGCGAATCACGACTTTGCGTAGACTTCCGTAAGCTCAATAATCAGACCAAACGGGTTCATTTTCCCTTGCCGGACATAGAAGAGCATCTAGCACGAATTCGCACAACGGTAACGTATTTAGGCCATCAATTGTCGGAGAACGGCGTAGAACGGGGGAAATAAAAGTGGCCGCCATTGGAGGGTTTGCGCGACCACGAAACGCGCACGAATTGCGGTGATATTTAGGATTAACCGGCTATTTTCGTAAATTCGTTCCGCAATTCGCGCGTGTCGCTGAACCACTAACGCGACTATTAAAAAAGGGGGTTGAATTCAAGTGGGCGGAACCCCACCAAGTGGCGTTCGGATTATTACAGAAGAAATTAACAGAGCAGCCGAAGTGCAGACGTTCGACCCCGGCGCGATCACGGAACTTCACACCGACGCTAGCGTTGCCGCGTTAGGCGCTATGCTAATGCAAAAGGATGCGATGGGGAAAATGCGCTTGGTATACGCGATTAGTCGGCGCACTAGTGAGGCCGAACGCGGGTACCACAGTAGCAAATTAGAATTATTGGCCATAGTTTGGGCGGTGAACCGGTTGCGCAATTTGTTAGCAAATATTAACTTCACGATTGTCACGGATTGTCACGCGTTAATTTATTTAAATACCCATCGAACTCTGAACCCGCAAATTATTAGATGGGTCGATCTTCTTAGCGAATTTGATTTTAAAATAGTACATAGAGCGGGGGAGAAGTTAGCCCACGTGGACGCGCTGAGTCGGACACCTGCGGAAGAACCCGTACGGGCGCAAGGTCGAGAGATGCTAACCCTATCGAACGAGGAGGATGCCGTGCGGATGCACCAGCACTGCGACGCCGACCTGAAACAAACAAAAAAGAAATATTAGCAAAGCCAGTAGCATTAAGATCAGTGTCGGAGAAAGATCGGGTGAAGGAGTTCGAATTGCGGAATGGGATCGTGTATCGCAAGGTGGAAGGGGGACTTCGATATGTGGTGCCGCGCCCCATGCGTAAGGGCCTCGTGGTCCGTTTCCACGATCTGAAGAGTCACGCTGGGCTAGATCGGGTCGTTGCCCGACTTCGAGAACACTACCACTTCCCGCGGATGAAGGCCTACGTGCGACGGCATGTGGGAGCCTGCCTTCAGTGTCTGGCAAACAAACCGAAACCGGGCCGCCAAGCCGGCGAACTGCATCCCATTCCACCCGAGCGCCGACCGTTCGAGCGGGTACATATGGACCATCTGGGCCCGTTCGTGACCAGTGCGCGCGGCAATAAATACGTGTTCGTAATGGTAGATAGCTTGACGAAGTTTGTCTTGCTACGCGCGGTGAAAGACACGAAAACTAGAAGCGTGTTACGTTCTCTGGAAGAGCTGGTGCACAATTACGGCGCGCCACGAGTGATCGTTTCGGATCGGGGAACGTGCTTCATACCCATGCAATTTGAGGCCTTTTGTCAACAGTACGGGATACACCATACCGTCAACTCGCCAAGGCACCCTCGGGCCAATGGCCAAGTGGAACGATGGAATGCTGTACTCTTACCAGCCATGCGCAGCAACCTAGAAGAAGACGAGGGACGAACCTGGGATCGAAATATAGACCGGATCCAGAGCGATCTAAAAGAGATGCGAAACGCGGCCACGGGTAAGGCTCCCTTTGAATTATTCTACGGTTACCTGCCAAGACGTGATAAAGGAGAGTTTCGGCGAATCGCCTACGAGAATGATAACGGCTACCAGCGACCAGAGGACCTGCGAAGGAAGGCCCGAGAAAGAATCGTGGAGGGGCAAGCAAAGACGAAGCAGCGCTTCGACAGACACCGATATCGCAACGTGAATCTTACCATAGGTAGCTTGGTGTATATGAAGACGGTTCCAGTGACCACGGGTGAGTCCACCAAGTTGAGTCGACGCTTCCGGGGACCGCTGGTGATCACCGCCGAACTGCCAGGGGACACTTACCGGGTGTGCGACCTCGAGGCGACCGGAAACGGACGTCGGTACGTGTGCACCGCGCATGCCGAGCAATTGAAGCTGTGGACGCCCGAGGAGTCTGAATCGGACGATGGAAGCGATGCATCGGAGAGCGATTCCGACAACAAGCGAACTGGCGAGCGCGCCACACGCGAGGGTAAATCCGAAAGCCAATGCCCACAACAAGGTGATATTAGTGTTAGAAACGTGAAAGCCGCCGATGTACCTGAACGGAGGGAACATGCGACGAGAGATGTTCCGGCGGGCCTAAAACCGCGTCGTTCGGGCCGAGCCAAGCGTAGACCCCGTCAGCTACGGGACTTCGAGTGTAGCAAATAAAAAAAAAAGAGAGAGAAATGCGAACCGCGTCGTGTCACATTCGAGGGCGAACGAAAGACAGGATGGCCGAGTGATAACGACGTGGCGGGGCGCGTTCGAAAAGCCCGCCCGTGGAGAAGACTGAGTGGCGCTGAAGCTGGCATCCGGGTGGTGACAGCGAAGCGCGCACGCGCGGCGTCGGGCGATAGCCGCGTGCGAAAAATGTTGGGGGGTGAAGCGAGAGAGTCCGGGTCGAACGGACGTGGAAGAGAGAGAGAGAGAGAGAGAGAGAGAGAGAGAGAGAGAGAGAGAGAGAGAGAGAGAGAGAGAGCGCGAAAAGAAAACGGCAAAAATCGGAGTCGCCCACCACGCGGTCGGTTGGGGGCTAGAATAAAGTCGGAGCGAAGGAGTTGTGAGGACGGTGCTCGTCCATGTATTTATATTTTGTAACTAGTCCTAAGATATCCAAATCCGCATCACGGAAAAAGTAAATTTGTGCGACTATCCCGCGAGAGTGACCGGTCATAGCCGGAAATATATTGAACACTCCTCGTGGAGCCCCGTGAGATTTCTTTCGTGCCTACCTGCCTATCCCCCCCCCCCCCCCCCCCCCCCGTAGTAAATTAGTTATCAGTGCGAGTCTTTTAACATAAATAATATCATTTTTTTTTAAATCTGCAAAATAATAAGTGTACGCGTGTAATAATAAATATTATATAACCACAACGCCGGCGTGCCGGCAGGCGATTTGAGGTTACGGTCGCGAAGAGCCGGCGCAAATTTTGGGACACGTGCGAGTTTGTGACAGTAAACAAATACATTTCTCAAATAAAATCTATAATAAACTAAGAATAAATAAAGAAGTCATTGGAATAATAAGTTTTACGTTACAATAAAAGTCGTAAAAATAACATATTTAATCATAATTAGCAGGTTGGCGTTCCAGGCAATTTGAGGTTAGTATATACTTATGTTCCAAGGTCTAATAAACATTATTTCCTAACTTTATTTTCATTCTTTGGCTTTTTCGTTTTATTTTTTTTTCAGGATGGAGCAAATTACAAAAAAATCTCAATTCGTGGTCATTGAGTTCGAGAAAAAGTGCGATGGGGAAGAGCCCAGCTTCGATGTAGTTCCCAGGTCGTGGCTGATCGAAGAAGAGTCAACGATACAGTGTTTTTATCCGAAGAAGGGAACAATAAGCAAAATAAGGAAGTGAGCATCCGAAGAAAAGTCACCGGAGAAAAATTGGGGGATCCACCGAGTCGCGAGAATCGTCTGCGAAGCGAGTAAGTAATCATAGTTTTTATTTAAGAGTATATTTTCATTTTTTTTTCGCAATCAGCATCAAAGTGCTGAAATATAAAAAACCTTGGCGTGGGGATAGTTGCATTTGCATTTGCACCAAGAGATACGCTCAATATTACAGGACATACTTGGTGACAAGATGCTCCGCACCGAGACTCTTCGTGTTAAAAATATAAGATGCTTGTGATAAAAGCGTGTCTCTTCATATGTGTCAAGCGTAACTGCCTCGACATCAAATATAACTAAGAATCAATAATAAAGAAATAATTAATAATAATAACATCAAATAATAACTAATAAAGAAATAATAATAATATTAAATAAAAATGAATAATTTTATAACTAAGAATCTCGACGCTATTTCTCTTGACGCACCAATTGTTTATAATGTGCGTCTTTCCGTATGTTAATTTTTTACAGAGAATTGGGAACAGGGCTTAGGGCGGCTCAATAGGACCCTGGAACCACAGAAAAACTCGACAAACATCGACGACACAGAAATAGAGATTCAGGATACTCAGAAGTTGGTCAGAATCATCAGCGAAGAAGAAATGTGCCAAACTTTGCGAATGCAGCAACCTCTTCCTCACATAGGAGACGAAACTTTAATAAACAATTTAATACTTGGTATGTATTCTAGTATTTCATATAGTATGCTAATTCATAACACGCAATTTTACAACATATTGCAGCAAATATTTAATACAATTTTTTTTTCAGAGGACCCAACAGAACGATCGTTCCGGAGCCAAACAATAATACAGGTATTTAACATTAATTAAAAATTCTAATTAACAAAAAACTACTTGAAGATCAAAAACTAGTACAAATACTTATAAATAATACTAACAAATTGGTATTGTCCACAGAAATACTGAAAGATTTCAACACTGCTTTGGAGGAAATGGAGGACCGCATCATCAAAGTAATAAAATCTCAGAATCGATCTCTTCAATACAACATCGATAAAAAGATCAATGACTTGAAGTTCATGCTGTCCGGTTGTGCCAATCTGGGGTCGGTCGACAACGTCAACAAAGAAAGTAATGTGCGAGCTCAACTCGGAGCCACCATGCCCATTAGAACACTCGAAGAATTTCTAGCCTTCAATAACGCTCTGGCAGTTTCGGCAGAAAAACGAGAGTCTTTGGTATGTATTTAACGTATTACTATTATAAATTTACTTCATTCAAGATTCTTTTAAAATGTTGTATGAAGGTTTTCTTGTCATCAAAACTAAAACAATATTCCCTTATGAAGAAAAAATTGCTGACGTTTAGAATTTGAGATATTGAATTTCCAATCGTTCATTTTCCCTATCTAAACGCATGTAAATTGAAGTCGTGTTTCATTTATAATGAGTTGTAAAAACAATGTATTCAGGATTTTTTTTGCCTATATAGCAAGAAAGGCTATGGCTAAATTTTTTTAAGAAAAATCCTGAGCACATTTTTTTTGAAACTCATAAACGAAACTTGACTTCAATTTACACGCGTTTAGATGGGAAAACTTTAAAATTTAAAATTAAATATCTAAAATTCTAGACGTCATAAAATGTTCCTTTATAGGGGAAAATTATTAGTTTTTACATGAAGAACATTCATACAAAATTTTGGAAGTATTCTAAATGAAGTAATTTTGTGATAGTTTCTTTTATTCGTTTTATATACATTTTTTTCTATTTTTTTACGACTGTTTTTTTTCAGAAAAAAAAGGATACGATTCGTGATTGGCGGTAATAGTAATTTCCGAACAGCTCTGAATCGAGCTTTACTAGCCATTTTTGAGAAGGAAGTGCAACTTTACCACAGCGGATGGGGTAGGCGAACGAAAAACCAGCCTGGAAAACATTCTTTCATAAAAACTGTGGTTTTTATTTGCATAAAAGGTACAATACAAATAAATTGACAAATTTCTCAATCTACTAACTTCACAATTGAATTTACTATCACTACTTGTTGCGTTTAACAATTTTACATTTGCAGATGTGTTCCTGTTAGGATTTGCCACCGACGTACCCAATATTCAAGCGCTGGTTTCCAACGTAAGCCGTTGGTTCGCAGGCGCAGGAGACAGAGATGGTGGCCGAGCCCTCCGCCTTTCTGTTCCGAATATCAACGAAGTAGAGAATCCCCGTCATCCTCGACTACAAGCTCTTCAGAATGTTAACAACAATAATAATTAATAGGACTTATAGTGACAAGGCAAAAAACACGACTTAAGAGAAAAAGACGCGAAAAAAAATGTTTTATTTTCACTTTTAAAAATGTTAAATTTTATTTAATTGCTTAATTTTAATTAAGAGAATTTTTTTAAGCTCACGTAATTGAGGAAACATTTACTTATTATTTACTTACCGCCATGTCACTATAATGGGTTGCATTACCCAATACCTTTCTTTACAAAAATATTAAACTTCGTTTTAAGCTTATATGTTTATTGAAGAATTTGGGATAATTAGTGCCAAAAGCGTAAAAGTAACAAGGTAAAAAAAACTTAAGAGAAAAAGACTCGAAAAAATGTTTTATTTTCGTTTTTAAAAATGTTAATTTTTATTTAATTGTGTAATTTAAACGAAGAGATTTTTTTTTCAAGTTCACGTAATTACGGAAACACCTACTTACCATTTACTTACCGTCATGTCTCTAATGCGTTGCATTACCCATTACTTTTCTTTACAAAAATATTAAACTTTCTTTAACTATTTAATTCAAGCAATTAGAGATTTCGTTTTAAGCTTACATGTTCATCGAAACATTTGTGACAATTATAATAATTATATTACTTGATACCAAAATAAAAGAATAGTCATTGCATTTTTGGAATAATTTTTTTATTTTTATAATTGGCAGATATTTTACATAGCAGTTGGCGCGATGATTAGCATAATTTGATAACGTTGTTCAATTCAATGCTGGTTTATTAATGGCCAACTGTATTGTCGAGCGTTGGCCGATTAGAATTATTAACGCTGACTCGACACTTGTTTAACCATTGGCATGGTATAATCGTTGACCGATGCATTGACAACGGTTGGGCCGTGCCTATGGCCCCTGTACTGATTCCACCATGGCCCACTAGAACTATCAAGCGTTGGGAGCCTGGCACATACAATTGGCATATTCCTGCACCATCGTTGTGCCAAGCGTACGACTTTTCTAGGACAACCAGAAGTATCAAGCGTTAGCCCATTAGAATTATTAACGCTGGCCCGACTCTTGTTTAACCATTGGCATGGTATAATCGTTGACCGATGTATTGACAACGGTTGGGCCATGTCAATAGCCCCAGTACTGATTCAATCATGGCCCAGTAGAACTATCAAGCGTTGGAAGCCTGGCACATACAATTGGCATATTCCTGCACCATCGTTGTGCCAAGCGTACGACTTTTCTAGGGTTCGCACTCTAAATCGGCAACCTCGCGAGTCCCACCTAAATCTCCCTCCGGGACGTAACACTATCACGACAATGTCGCAACGAGTTCGCGTAAAAAAACCATGAGAGGGGTGTGGGGGAGCGTAGCGATACGTAATCGCGGGACGCGGTTTGCCACTAACGCGCAAGGCCAAAGTGGGAGCGATTGATTGCTGCGTTTGGGGGGAATACACTGTGTCGGGTAAGATCGAGGTGAGTGTTAGTGCTAAGTTTCTGTGTTTGTGTTTATGTCAATGGTTATTATACGTCGTGTTCCTCAAATATTCGACATTTGTTAAAGTTTTTCTTGGATTCCCAAGGGGTCTTGGTATAAAACGCGTAATTTTGGGGATTCTCTGTCTCCTAGTACCGACCACAAAGTGGTCCCTTAACGCCGGACAGTAAACATGCTGTTTTTGTTTCTCGTAAGCATTTATACATTTGATTATAACTGTTTTACGTTGCTTTACAGGGTAGAAGAACGCAGCGAAATCAATATGGAAGAGAAGAAAAAGGAAGGACAATGGACCAAAAAAATTGCTGAGTTTGAGAGAAGCTTCACTGCGCTATGACGTTCCGAAAAGCACTCTACATGACAAAACATTGTTATTAGACCGTGGACTAGCTTTGGTCCAGGTGTTGTGCAGATTCTCCATAATTTGTCGCCATTGCCAGATGTTGCAAAAAAAACGATCAGTTGCTAGGAAGAGACAAACTGAAAGAAGTGAAATTATGTCTTCATCACCGTGCGAAATTGTTGTCGAAAAAAGAGTATAAAAAGAACGGTAAGGACAAACAGAAAGGAAGTGGAAAGAAGTCCAAAACAGCGATAGAAGAAAATGAAAAAAAAACCAACGACGTAAAGGCCAAAGGAAAAGGAGAGCTAAAGTGAAGAAAAAGCAACCGTCAACTAAAATATGGAATATAAAAACTACTTGCGTAGGATGCCTGGACTCCACGAAAAAGCCTGGATGTAGTGCGCCAGCTGCCGTGGATAGGGTTATGAATAATTCGCAGATATCCCTAAATGTTCGAAAACTTACATATGCGATTGGTGTACAATGTTCTGAAGATGTCCGGCGCTGGGGGCTCGAAGTTCAGTCTGTCCGGTACTAGGTGCCACTTGCTGTGACGGCAACTTTGTGGTACCAAAGTTTGAATTAAGTTTTTAATTTAATTTATGCAAAGGTTGCATTTTTGTTAATTTACTTTGGTTTTAAACTTCGTTGACGTAAATATTTTTAAAAAAATGTACATTTCTCGAAGCAGTTTTTTTTTATTGTCCGAAAAGTTGTCCAAAAAGGTGTCCGGCACTGGGGGACTTCGCCTTGTATAATAAGGAACACGCCGTAAAAACTATTTTTTTCCTCCTGTCTTCCATAAATTTGTGCTTTTCGCAGACAATGACGAGGCAATGTACGTTGCGCATATGGCTATACGACAGGCATTAACACCACCGAAGGATGAAATCTTAGCACTTCATGAAGTCTTCTTGAAACAGCTTATCATGGTCCTAGTAGAGCTTAATCTTCGCACAAGACTCAGTTTCCCTCACTTGCGTCGGGATTTAAGTCTGTCGATCCAAGCAATTCTCAAAATAGATGTATAAGCTGGAGTACCGAATCCCGGACCTAAAGATCGGGCGCGATGCACTGTTTGCCCTAGATCTGTGGATCGCAAGGTCAAGGTGTTTTGTAACACTTGTCGATGCGCCATATGTGACGAGGACAAAACCATGTCGTGCCCTGTTTGCTTCGCCCGAGCGTGAAAAAAAAATACACTACAAGGCTTTCTCATATTTGTTCAATTTTTCAATAAATACGAATAAATCTTAATTGATATTAATTGCAAAATTTGTTTTTTGACTGGATTATCTTTAGCTTTTTCCATTTCCGAATCTCCAGAATTTGGCCACATTCATATGCTAAGAAAAGTATACTTTTTTTAGAGAGGGCAACGGTAATATTTTTTTCCAATAGTATATTGTGTCTACTTCAAAACCCCGTTTGATTTTTTTCAAACGGTTGATTAGAAAAAAACAGTTTTTTTTGTTTGAAAAAAGTCATTTGTGCATATTTTTCACATTTTTATTCTTTAAAGCAATAAAAGTGCTCCTTTAATTTTTGACAAAATGGATGATTCGGGTTTAAAAACGGTTCAACCGATTGATTTGAAAATTTACAGGTTTTTTGGGCGTGTATTTTGCTCGAAAAAAAAAACCTAGAAACATTGGTCATTTTCGCAATATTTGCAAAGTGGCGCTGAATTTTCCAAAACGGCGAAAATGTAATTTTTTGTACTTTTTGAAATCAATATTATGCTCAGAAAAAAAATATTCCTCTAAAATATCAAAAGGCACTTATAGAGGATTCATTAAAGTTTACGAAACCCACCTTTCACTCGCTGTACGATCAGTTCATGAGATATCGATGATCAAATAAAAAAACTGACCTTTCATTCAATCGGCGATATCTCAGTAACAAATGGTCGTACAGAGAGCAAAAAAACGAAATTGAAGGCAAATAATCACGCTACATGACCCCAGCCGTGATTAAGCCAGGCATTTTTTTGAGCCCATAGACGCTGTTGAAAAAACAAAAAATGTTGTACATTTTTTCTTCCCGCTATTTCTTATGATAGCGCCAAGCGTGATGTTAAAAAAATATTGTCTCCGAGATTCTTAAGCTAGAGATTTCAAGCTTCAAAACGCTTTTTTTGTCCCCCGATACGATAATTTTTCACGGAGTTACGGCTTTTCGAAAATCACTGAAATAATAATTTTCTGAACCATTGTGACTCTTAATTAAACATAGCACAAAATATTGTAGCAGATATATATATTATAACATATGTTAACGTAGAATAGGGGAGAAGCACCATATATCGGATAGTTTGCTTAATATCGGGTAGTGGACTATCTCGAGTTTTCCTATAACGACATCTGCTTTTGACTTGGAAAGGTCGCGAGGTGTAACTCTCCGATTTCGATTACATTTGGCATGTTTGTAGAATGGGTGGAAATAGGCGACAGGTCCCGAGTCGAAATTTTTAGCCTCCTCTGAATACTCGCAGGACCCATTTCCTTTGTAATGCTCAAACCGCCAGCCTCCATTGAACCTACGAGACCCTATTTGTCGAGTTCACTGCCATGGAGAGACCTCCATTTGATCCAGTATAGCCTCCGTTAGCCCTTCCAAACCTTCTTTCGACCCCCAGTACTAATGGAACGTGCAGAACACAGGCCTCCTTAACCTGCTTTCGATCTCAAGTTTGTTGCTTCGACCCCACCTAACCTGTGTTGAGCCCAAATTCGTTATCTCCTCCATCAACACTTCATTCTGGCCTGATTGGTAACCCGTTGGATGCCGAAATACATATGTTTTTGCTGATTATTGTTGAATAATGGTATAAATAAATATGCATTGTCAATTGTTTCGCCACGTGACAGATGAATAAATACTATACGAAATGTAAAAATATATCATCACTTCATTAAATGATCAGTGCAACATTAAAATGTGCAAGCAATCAGTGTTTCTCAATATCAGTTTATGATCATTTTATAGGTGATTTGTGAAAAAAGGCGTGGAAAATTGGTATACAACTAATTGAATGTATACTAAATAAAATAACCATAAACCCGATCCTTCCGTAATTGGTTATGTCTGTGTAAAAAAATTCACAATCATTAACGACTTTTCTACCTGTCACTGCCTTAAAAATTACACAAATTCGGACAAGGAGTGAATGTAAACACTCACCGTTCAAATAGATCAATATTAATGACAATCTTTTTTACTGTTTTTCTGCGTTTTTCGAAAAATTCTCATATTTGTGTACCATTTACTGAAAATAGCTTTGCTACTTTTTCAATGACCATTGAATCACATTGGAATTAGTCGCGTAAAAAAAATTGAAAAATTGGTATTAAAATGAGAATTTAATTTTTCAATATTTTTTGTCATATCCATCAAGTAAAAGTTAATTTTATAGAAAATTAATCGTCATCAATATTAAAATTGAAAAATATTTCTTAAACATATTTCATATGCTATAAGAGATCATGGTTATACCTTTTATGATGGTTTTAAATGACATTCTTAGTACTCAAGTTCAGACCGAATCGAAATTTCGAATGAATTGTTTATCTAAAAAATTATACAATTTCATTCGCTTAAAGTTCTATAATGCACTGTTGCAAAAATTTATTCATTTGTATTTACCAAATAAAATTGGAAAAACCTTTGGTTTATGGAAATAAATATTCCCAAAAATAAAAAAATAAATCGGATCCTTGATCCGTCATCCAAGCACGGCGTTTTCGCCGGCGGTAATTGAGACTGTCCAACCGCCAAAACTTCGTTAGCGATCCTCTTTCGACGAAGTTTATTTAAATATTCTTATTTGTCTGCCCCCGACAAATCGCCGTAGGATTTTCTATCCATGTCAGATATATGTGTAAAAAAACCCTATGCTAAGTTTTATTCTGATTCGTATAATGTTACGTCGAAATCTGTTGAAACGATTCCACTTTGTCTTTTCTGTCAGTTCTGTGTGTTCCAAACTTGTATGTGGGTGTGTGCGTGCGTGTGGCGTCGCGAAAGCATCGGGTGCACGGTCGTACATACAGGTCTGGCAACGAAGCCGAATTTCAATGGTGACGATTTGGTACCCTTAACGTCCAAGCTTTTCGCTCGCCTCAACGCCACTGCACGTCGCTGTTGTCGCGGTAGGGGCTACGAGCCCCGGCGCGTGACCATAACCCGGCACAACAGCGAAAAATATTCTCCATGCTGATTGTTTGTGAGCGGAAAAGAGGTGTAGCGATCATATTTTTCTGTATTTTATCATCAACATGGGTAGAACATGTGCAGTACCAGGGTGCAAAACAGGATACAGATCGACGAAAGAAAAGTGGTCGCTATTTACAGCGCCTAAAAATATTGAACGACATAAAATTGGCAAGCGGCGATTCCTGCCATCCAGTTGAAGCCTTCGTACTTCGTGTGTGAAAAACACTTTGAGGAAAAGTATATTCTCAAAGAATCGATAACACGTGATTCACAAGGTCGGATTATCGCCCAAGTAAGTTTATACATTTCATATGTTTATATGTTTCATATGTTTATATATGTTCAGAAAGTATTTATTTAGGTTATTCTCCCGTCAACCTTCTTCAGGTTTTTTACTCCCTTCCCTTACCCTGTGTTTCTTATTTTCTTATTTCACTCGTATCTTGAAGAGGATAGAAAAACTGTGAAAAACCTGGCCAATGCAGGCGGGCTTTTCAACAATTCCTTGTTGTTCCTATGAATATACGCAAGTAACGACCCCCAGTCTTTGTAAAAATCACCTCCCATTTGGCGATCTGATACGCCAGTCTGTGCATGCCAAGCGGTCACTTGTCCCAGTAATGAAGACCACTAAATATAGTGAACCGCGACAGCTGCACGCTGATTGTACCTATCGTTGTCTGTGTATCTTGAAAAAGTAAAACTCTATGTATATCACTTTACAATAATATTATTTTAACTTGCATTCAAGCTACTGCTCATAACTATCTGTAAATGTCACTGTAATTTTTTGTACACTCATTTTAGATTCCCTACATAAATCGAAAGCTTGTCGAGTCAGCAGTTCCAACAATCTTTGACAGTTGTACTGCGGTGAATCCATCGATGCCTACTGTCGTCAATCAGTCACCGGATGATGTTCTCGATGCCTCAAAAATCCTGAAATCGCAAGGTAAGTATCCATGTAATAGTGCGGTTTTTTATATTTCAAATTTAAATAGGCAGTACATACAGAAAACAGATATTCTATGTGTCATTTTACCTGAAGGAAAATACCTAAAATATTTCCAAGATGATCCTGGATAACACTGACACAGGAAAAGCACAGAAAATTCCTCATAAAACTGTGTACTTCGATAAAAAAAGAATTAACTGATGTCAAAATATACTTATCTGATTGAAGCGATGATAGAAAGTGGAAAATACGTAAAAAAGAAAATAATTTATTGACAAATGTAAAACATTATAGGATATGGAAGCTCCTAAAATAAGGGAAGGACGAGAAAATTACGTACCTGATTTGTGCCTCCTAGAAATTGGAGAATACCTGAAAAAGAAAATAATGTATGATCGAACGTGATGCAGCATATGAAAAGAATAATTGTAAAATCCTTACCTGATCCAAGGCGTTTTAAAAAATGAAGAATACCTGGAAAAGAAAATAATTCTTGAACATAATTTATGCAATATCGACCGAGAACAGTTGTTTCATGTGTTATTGTACCTTAAGGGAAATATGTGGGATTTTTTAAAGATGTTCCTGAGGAAAACACGAAACAAAAAAAATAACAATAATCGTTTAATATTTCAATGTTTTAACTTCCCTAGGCTGTTTGAAACAAATGAAAATAATATTAGTATCATTAAAAAGCCGAAATGCTAAAGTTACCTGAAAGACGATCCTCGCAATTATGGCTCAGTAAAAAATGACTAAATTTGAGGGATACTATTTATGGCACGTCAGGGCATAAATGTTTTGAATTTTTGGTGCAGCTGGAATCTTTGGAGATCTATCAGGTGTTGCTCACGCAGACCGTGTACACACATCGTACAAAACAACGCCAAACTTCGTACAGAACCCGGATGTATTGCCATACGAGATCGCCGACACCGATGTTTCTGTGAAGCAGGAAATAATTTAAGCCGAGATTTCTTGTCCATACGAATTCCTTGAGTCCGACGTTAAGTCGTCTCAAAAATGTATCTAGTCCGAGATTTTTTCGTCTCACGGTTTCGTCCAACACGACGTTCCTTCATCACAAGGATTTGTACAACGAGAGGCTCTTCCTAAGCAACAGTTGAACGAATCAGAGCATCATTCACCGCATGAGCTTGTCGAGCACAAAGTTGAGTCGCCGCGAGAATGCGTTCAGCACGAGGTTCTTCCACTAACAGAGGTTGATAATATCGCATCAACTTCCGATAATTGTGTACGGAGGAACTCAGCGAGCACAGAGTGCGGCAAATATTTCAACATTTCAATCACAATCAACGATACTGCAAGTGATGTGACGACGGATAAAAAGAACTCCATCACCATACCAAAGTCGTGGGGTGTTGCAGAGCACACTGAAGGCGGAGGGCAAAGAGTTGTGTTTACAAACATCGTAAAGACGCGCGAAAATAGTACAGCAGGGCCAATAATTGATAAGTGTGTCGAGATTAAAACGGACAAAACACTTTGCTATAGTGTTTATGGGCGCGTTATAGATCCAGAAGGATGCCAACTGACTCCAGTTTTAACAGACACGGCTCTGCTGCCAAAAACTTTGGAAAGATTCAAAAATTTGAATGTCTGCAATGGCCTAGGTGCTGTAAACGTTCATCATCTGTCGGTTGATTTGGTGTTTCAAGATAGGATTCGACGATGGCGTGACAAGAATTGCACAATGATCTCAAAACGAAAACGATGTGAACATTGCAAGAAGATGAGGCAGCGAATTCTACGGAGAGAAGCAAGGTCGACGAAGACCGAAACGTTACACCGCATACGTCACGTGTCAAATCCCATCGACAAGAGGAAGCTAATTGCTTTACGGAAAAAAAACTCGCGTGCAAGACGCGTGAAAAATTATTCCAAACGGCGTATACGATTATTAACCCAGTCGTTAACGGAGAAAGCAGACGAAATCGCTTCCATTCGCGCTGAAGTGTTGGCCGAGAAGTTTTTGCATTTTCAAGTTCCCGCATCGCAACAAACAGCGGTTAAACAAATTATCTCTGCTGCAACGAAGAGGCACACGAAAAGTCGTCGTTATTCAGAAGAATGGATAATGTTGTGCATGTTAATGAACATACGCTCTCCTGGCTTTTACGAGTTTCTTCGAAAAAATGACATTCTTCCACTGCCCTGTACAAAAACAATTCGCAGTTACTTCTCGCTTATACAATCGAAATGTGGCTTCGACGAGCAGTTCGGACAATTACTCAAGAAGCATTTCGATACTAAAGCTCCTCATCAGCGACATGGCATACTTCTATTGGACGAGATAAATCTGCGAAAGTCTGTAGCAGTTTGCTCAAGAAACTTAACTTACGTTGGACTAACGGATTTTGGCGAAGACGGGCCGGAATCTACGGACATCCGAGACCAGGCAACGCACGGTCTTGTCTTAATGTTTCAACCTCTTGCAGATACTTATACCCAGCCAATTGCTGTTTTTGCTTCAAAAAATCCAGTGAAGGGAAAGGAACTTACGAAGTTGGTGGTTAAAGCTATCATTTACTTGGAAAGAAGCGGAGCGAAGATCCATGGCGTCATCGCAGATGGTGCAGCGACGAAAGCAAAAATGTGGTCCATGTTGGGCGTATCAGGTGCCATGGGAAATACAAAAACGTGGTTTACGCACCCGGTCGATGAAGAACGGAAAGTATTCGTTTTTTCCGACACTCCCCACGTCATCAAGAACATTCGAAACCGGCTCTACAATAAAAGAAAATTACGCGTAAGTTCCACCGCCGCATAACTCTGCGTGTTAAAATGGTGCAATGTTACTTACCAAAAATTGACAAGCCCTGCATATTTCATTCTGATTGGTACCGAAAAACCGAATCCAAATAATAATTCTTAAACGATTTACCTGAAAAAAGCACGAAAAATCTCTGAAAAAAAAAATACTCACCCGATTTGTGTAATCCTAGGGACTGGAGAAAGATATTTTACCCTTCTGAAAAAAATAATCCAATTTCCATTTGTAAAAATAAGTTTTGACTCGTATACTGCACCTATGCGAGTAGTTCTACATCAATACCTTCAATAAACGCGACAGTATACGCGAAATCACTAAATACATACGTTAAATAAAAATGTCTACAGATAAAGTCGTCGGATAAGTACGTATCCTGGGATTACTTCAACATCCTATTCGATCTGGACAGTAACCACCTAGGATATGCCAGGGTTTGTCCAAAAATAACACAGAGGCATGTTATATTGGACAGTACCTCGAAAATGCGCGTCTGACTCGCGACTCAGGTATTTTCTTTCCCTAGCTATTGTATTCACATTATTCGTTTACATTCCATGGAAAATGAACCATTATGCTTTTGTGTATTTACAGATTTTTAGTAACTCGGTTGCGCAAGGTCTAGCCTTTTATTTGTCGCAGAAAGTCGAGTCTCTTGCTGGGTGCGAAGATACGATTCAGTTCTGCACTCAAATCAACGCTATGTTCGATGCGTTGAATCGAAAATCTCCCAATGAGGGGCTAACACCAACGACGAAGGATTTTAAGGTAAATAATTTATGCGTATTGAATAGCCGTACCAATATATTACTTCCCTTGTAAGCGGTGTAGTCTGTTTGCTCCTTTTACTATCTGTAGGTACTGCAAGATTCCATCAAATGGTTGAATGACTGGGAATCTGCGAAGAACAAAGGTGACATAGCGGCCGACGAATACTTGACCAAGCAAACGTCGGCGGCACTCCGATTATCCTTACAGTCAACAATCGATTTGTGTTGTTATCTCATCGAAAAGTTCAATTTTGAATATTTACTAACAGGAAAAGTGAATCAAGATAACTTAGAGGTATTTATGACCATTTATAACCATTATAACTGTCTGAATTGGGTAAATTTCCCAATTCGATACTACTAGATGGTTTCTATTCATACTCAATGTAATCCTGTCGTCACGATTACTTACCGTATTCGATGCATCTTAAAACAGGGAGACAGAATACTTACCTGATTTACGTAATCCCGGAAATCGAATATCTCAAAGAAAAAAGGAATGAATTGAAAAGTCACGCGGAAAATACGATCTGCTACTCTGCGCAGTTTTGTAACCTGAATTGATGAATCCTAAAATGGGTTCACGTGGAGAAGAATACTTACCAGGATTGAGTGATCTTAAAAAGTGACGCACACCCGAACAAAAAGAATAATTCACCCATTCTTTTTTTTCGGGTATGCACTTTTCGGGATCGCACTAATTACGTAAGTATTTTTCTCCTTATTCCCTCATTTTAGGGGTCTCCACATTGTACTTTCCTTCAATTTTGTATCATATCACCCTATAATACAAAATTAAAGCAAAGTACGATGTAGAGACCTCTAAAATGAGGGAATAAGGAGAAAAATACTTACCCAATTAGTGCAACCCCGAAAAGTAGAGAATACCTGAAAACGAACATATTTTATGAACAAAAATCATGAATGTTAAATAGATATTTTTCCGTCATTGTGATCCACCATGCTAGATGATCTGCCTTTTGCGTATGTGTTTCATTATTTGTTTGTTGCAGACATTTTTCGGCACTATTCGCCAAGCCGCTGGATGCAACGATCATCCAAGTTGCCCAACGTTCTTACAACTGTACAAAGTACTTTCGATCTACAGTATTATAAAACCTCCAAAATTTGGAAACTGTACCGTTTCCGAACAGTCCACGCCGCAGATTCTGGTCTCGCTACAGGAACTGAAAGATATTTATGGGCCAAAGTCTGAAGGAAAATTTGCTACATATCGCCGACGTGTGAAGGATAAATTAGACGAGATTTTACGACAACACGATTGCGAGGCGGACGAGATTATAGATGCTCACGATCATGATTATGCTTTGCCTGAGACCCTTGACTGCATTATATATTACGTGACAGGTCTTTCATTTTTATTTTGACTTTTTGCTTATACTGCTTCATATCTTAACAATAGGTATGTGTCCTCAGTATACTAACAAATGTTGCATTTAACACTTTTTAATCAGATTCTTTTGATTGCATGCACTGCTTTCTTTCCTACGTACCCATCGTATAATACGGAATCACTACTCACTTGGGGAAAGTTTGTACTAACAATAAACCAATGTCTAATACGCTTGCATCGTTTTCCAGGTTATTTGTGCAAACAAATATTAAAATTGTACAGCTCATGCATGACTTGCCAAGAAGCTGTGAAATCCGGTTCTCCTTGCACGTCTTCATTGTCGAAATTAGTCGACATAAAATCACGTGGCGGACTGATTCACGCTAATTTACGGTTTTTTAACCTGATCCGTCACGTAGAATCATGTTTTGTCAAATATGCTTCCCACCGGAATGTTTTTGATTACACGCTCGAAGAAGTTCTGTCTTCTTACGACTTCAGATTCCCTTGCACAGAGCATGCTTCCGAAATTTTGTCGTATGCGATTGTTTATTATATCCGCTTGCGAATGAGACAAAACACTTACCAAGAAAATGTAAATAAGCCGAAAGATTGCGCAAAAAAACGAAAAATATCGCGACTGACTCAACATTAAAGATAACATCGGTCCAAACGGCGTACATATTATTTTTTTCCCTTTTCTGTATCCTGCGTTCTTCCTATCTATTAAGTGATTGTCTTAAGCAGGGATGGGAATGCTTTAAATTAGGGATGATTAAAAATACTCTGAGATGAAGAATTATAATAAAAATCATTGTTCATAACTCAGAGTAATAATTCTTTTGAAGATTCTTAATGCTAAATTTTAATGATGCTAAATTTTGTAAGAAATAAAGTTTTTAAAAATTCTATATTACACCTATCCCCGCTCAATGTGATTTGCGTACATCAGAAATAAATTCAGAAGAAAAAAAACGCCGGTAATGAAATTGAACTCGAAGTACTAAAAGTGGAAGTCCGGAACGAACCCACTTGGCCAAATCACCTTTATGTTAGCGATTAATGAAATGTCATTTATTCACATCAGAATCACTTGAATTTTTCTAGGATTCAGTTTAGATTTTAATGTAAATCCGATAAAGCCTTAATTAGTTAGATATCTTTGATCGTGTAAAATATGGACTTGTATTTTCTTTGTCTGTAAATCATTTAAATATTGTTTACGAAACACGGAATAAATACGAGTAATAGCGTTAGAGTTTACAGCGCATGCGTCACATGTGGTAGAGAGAGACAGAATACTACGCTTGATCGCGGTCTGTCTTTGTTGCACATAGCCCCTAGCTCTCATCACGCACCTCACGGCCGTAGATCGAACTGCGTGAAAACGGAACCGCTAAGAGGACGTACCCCCACCACCGTCGTTTCCAGACCTGTATGTAAGACCGTGATCGGGGGCGCCAAAACGTGGCAAAATAGCGCACTACGTAACGTGTAACTACGTATGAATCTCCTGTGTGTGTGTGTTGGCCTATGGGGTTACGAGCCCCAAGGAATGAATGATTGGTAGGTCGCACTTATAACAATAGCTATATTTATTCCAGGTACAACACTTATTAAGATAGCTTCAAGTAGAGATCGAGAACTGCGGTATCGCGGGGGCACGTGTTACAAGGTAAAAGAGCGCGAAGCCACTCTTAGAAGAACTTAGACTCTAAATACATGAGAGTGAGATCAGTATATTGCGCGAGGCACGAGAGACTGTGTTCTCGGCCGTCTGGGCGCTGGTGTCGCTTGACCGTCGCCTGACGTCGCCGCCGAGCGCTGCAGTGGCCGACCAGCCGCCACAGGCCGTAAAGTAGTGCGCGCTCTATCGGGCTAGCGACACTCACGCGAGCCCCGCGCGCCTAGCGCACATAACGTCGACTAATCGTATTGCCCGATAATGTATCGTGTGTACATCTATATATATACAGCCGCTGCGCGTGTGTCAAGTTTGCGCGGGTCAACCACGCTGCTCTATCCGGTCAAAGAACAGATATTACATGGAACTCCACGGCCCGCGTTAATATTTGGCAGAAAAAATGTAGTTAGTATTTCCGCCGGTAGACTGCGCGGCAATGCATCGGTGTGCCACACACTATAGCTCCATTAACTTAGCCGCCGACTATGGAAATATCGAATTTTTTTTGACGCCAATCGATTGTTAGTCATTTGTTAGTGTTTGTTAGACAAAACCCAGCGTTTGTTAGACTTTATTTATTGAAAAAAACGAAAAACAAATTTATGCCAAAGTTAGCCGCAGAAAATGATTTTCTAGTGATTTCGAACTTTTCTCCGTAACCAATCGATTGTTAGTCGTTTGTTAGTGATTGTTAGTCACTTTATATCGTTTGTTAGAGGTCAATTATTATTAAATTAATGAAAAACCTTTCGGCCCTAGAGCGCGCTGCAAGCCACGTGAAGATGGCAGCATCGTCGAGACAGCTACTTCCGGCTTTGCACATGTAACTCGTCAGTTTCAGCAAAACGTTGATTCTTGTCGTTCTATTAGATTGGTAGACGATCGCCAGTGATTGTTAGTTAATTTTCATCGTTTGTTAGAGCTCCATTTTTATTTAATCGCTGAAAAACGTTTCGGCGCGAGAGCGCGCTGCTCGTCGCGAAGGTTGGCAGCATCGCCGCGTCAGCTGCTTCCGGCTGTGCACATGTAAATCGTCAATTTCAGCAAAACGTTGATTCTTGACATTCTATTAGATTGTTAGACGATCGCTCGTGATTGTTAGTTAATTTTCTTCGTTTGTTAGAGCTCCATTTTTAATTAATCGCTGAAAAACTTTTCGGCGCTAGAGCGCGCTGCTTGTCACGAAGGTTGGCAGCATTGCCGCGAAAGCTGCTTACGGCTTTGCACATGTAACTCGTCAATTTCAGCGAAACATTGAATCTTGACATTCTATTAGATTGTTAGACGATCGCTCGTGATTGTTAGTGGATTTTCATCGTTTGTTAGAGCTCCATTTTTATTTAATCGCTGAACAACTTTTCGGCGCTAGAGCGCGCTGCTTGTCGCGAAGGTTGGCAGCATCGTCGCAACAGCTGCTTCGGGCTTTGCACATGTATCTCGTCAATTTCAGCAAAACGTTGATTCTCGTCATTTTATTAGATTGTTAGACGATCGCTCGTGATTGTTAGTTAATTTTCATCGTTTGTTAAAGCTCCGTTTTTGTTTACTCGCTGACAAAAACGTTTCCGCGCTAGAGTGCGCTGCTTGTCGCGAAGGTTGGCAGCACCGCCGCGACAGCTGCCTCCGGCTGTGCACATGTAACTCGTCAATTTCAGCAAAACGTTGATTCTTGACATTCTATTAGATTGTTAGACGATCGCTAGTGATTGTTATTTAATTTTCATCATTTGTTAGAGCTCCATTAAAATTCAATCGCTGAAAAACTTTTCGGCTCTAGAGCACGCTGCATGTCGCGAAGGTTGGCAGCATCGCCGCGACAGCTGTTTACGGCTTTGCACACGTAACTCGTCAATTACAGCAAAACGTTGATTCTCGACATTCTATTAGATTGTTAGACGAGCGCTCGTGATTGTTAGTTAATTTTCTTCGTTTGTTAGAGCTCCATTTTTAATTAATCGCTGAAAAACTTTTCGGCGCTAGAGCGCGCTGCTTGTCGTGAAGGTTGGCAGCATCGCCGCGACAGCTGCTTACGGCTTTGCACATGTAAATCGTCAATTTCAGCAAAACGTTGATTCTTGTCATTCTATTAGATTGTTAGACGATTGCTAGTGATTGTTAGTTAATTTTCATCGTTTGTTAGAGCTCCATTTTCATTTAATCGCTGAAAAACTTTAAGGCGCTAGAGCGCGCTGCATGTCGCGACGGTTGGCAGCATGGCCGCGACGGCTGTTTACGGCTTTGCACACGTAACGCGTAAATTACAGTAAAACGTTGATTCTTGACATTCTATTAAATTGTTAGACGATCGCTCGTGATTGTTAGTGGATTTTCATCGTTTGTTAGAGCTCCATTTTTATTTAATCGCTGAACAACTTTTCGGCACTAGAGAGCGCTGCTTGTCGCGAAGGTTGGCAGCATCGTCGCAACAGCTGCTTACGGCTTTGCACTTGTATCTCGTCAATTTCAGCAAAACGTTGATTCTCGTCATTTTATTAGATTGTTAGACGATCGCTCGTGATTGTTAGTTAATTTTCATCGTTTGTTAGAGCTCCGTTTTTGTTTACTCGCTGACAAAAAAGTTTCGGCCCTAGAGTGCGCTGCTTGTCGCGAAGGTTGGCAGCATCGCCGCGACAGCTGCTTACGGCTTTGCACATGTATCTTGTCGATTTCAGCAAAACGTTAATTCTCGTCATTCTATTAGGTTGTTAGACGATTGCTCGTGATTGTTAGTTAATTTTCATCGTTTGTTAGAGTTCCGTTTTTGTTTAATCGCTGAAAAACTTTTCGGCGCTAGAGCGCGCTGCCTGTCGCGAAGGTTGGCAGCATTGCCGCGCCGCTGCTTACGGCTTTGCACATGTAACTCGTCAATTTCGCGAAACATGGAATCTTGACATTCTATTAGATTGTTAGACGATCGCTCGTGATTGTTAGTGGATTTTCATCGTTTGTTAGAGCTCCATTTTTATTTAATCGCTGAACAACTTTTCGGCGCTAGAGCGCGCTGCTTGTCACGAAGGTTGGCAGCATCGTCGCAACAGCTGCTTCGGGCTTTGCACATGTATCTCGTCAATTTCAGCAAAACGTTGATTCTCGTCATTTTATTAGATTGTTAGACGATCGCTCGTGATTGTTAGTTAATTTTCATCGTTTGTTAGAGCTCCGTTTTTGTTTACTCGCTGACAAAAACGTTTCCGCGCTAGAGTGCGCTGCTTGTCGTGAAGGTTGGCAGCACCGCCGCGACAGCTGCTTCCGACTGTGCACATGTGACTCGTCAATTTCAGCAAAACGTTGATTCTTGACATTCTATTAGATTGTTAGACGATCGCTAGTGATTGTTATTTAATTTTCATCGTTTGTTAGAGCTCCATTAAAATTTAATCGCTGAAAAACTTTTCGGCCTTAGAGCGCGCTGCATGTCGCGAAGGTTGGCAGCATCGCCGCGACAACTGCTTCCGGCTTTGCACATGTATCTCGTCAATTTCAGCAAAACGTTGATTCTTGTCATTCTATTAGATTGTTAGACGATCGCTAGTGATTGTTAGTTAATTTTCATCGTTTGTTAGAGCTCCATTTTTATTTAATCGCTGAAAAACTTTTCGGCGCTAGATCGCGCTGCATGTCGCGACGATTGGCAGCATGGCCACGACGACTGTTTACGGCTATGCACACGTAACTCGTAAATTACGGTAAAACGTTGATTCTCGACATTCTATTAGATTGTTAGACGATCGCTCGTGATTGTTAGTGGATTTTCATCGTTTGTTAGAGCTCCATTTTTATTTAATCGCTGAACAACTTTTCGGCGCTAGAGCGCGCTGCTTGTCGCGAAGGTTGGCAGCATCGTCGCGACAGCTGCTTACGGCTTTGCACATGTATCTCGTCAATTTCAGCAAAACGTTGATTCTCGTCATTCTATTAGATTGTTAGACGATCGCTCGTGATTGTTAGTTAATTTTCATCGTTTGTTAGAGCTCCGTTTTTGTTTACTCGCTGAAAAACTTTTCGGCTCTAGAGCGCGCTGCTTGTCGCGAAGGTTGGCAGCATCGCCGCGACACATGCTTACTGCATTTGCACAAGTAACTAGTCAATTTCAGCAGACCGTTGATTCTTGACATTCTATTAGGTTGTTAGACGATTGCTAGTGATTGTTAGTGAATTTTCATCGTTTGTTAGATCTCCATTTATATTTAATCGCCGAAAAACTTTTCAGCGTGAGAGCGCGCTGCTTGTCGCGAAGGTTGGCAGCATCGTCGCGACAACTGCTTCCGGCTTTGCACATGTATCTCGTCAATTTCAGCAAAACGTTGATTCTTGTCATTCTATTAGATTGTTAGACGATCGCTAGTGATTGTTAGTTAATTTTCATCGTTTGTTAGAGCTCCATTTTTATTTAATCGCTGGAAAACTTTTCGGCGCTAGAGCGCGCTGCATGTCGCGACGGTTGGCAGCATGGCCGCGACGGCTGTTTACGGCTATGCACACGTAACTCGTAAATTAGAGTAAAACATTGATTCTCGACGTTCTATTAGATTGTTAGACGATCGCTCGTGATTGTTAGTGGATTTTCATCGTTTGTTAGAGCTCCATTTTTATTTAATCGCTGAACAACTTTTCGGCGCTAGAGCGCGCTGCTTGTCGCGACGGTTGGCAGCATGGCCACGACGGCTGTTTACGGCTATGCACACGTAACTCGTAAATTACAGTAAAACGTTGATTCTCGACATTCTATTAGATTGTTAGACGATCGCTCGTGATTGTTAGTGGATTTTCATCGTTTGTTAGAGCTCCATTTTTATTTAATCGCTGAACAACTTTTCGGCGCTAGAGCGCGCTGCTTGTCGCGAAGGTTGGCAGCATTGTCGCGACAGCTGCTTACGGCTTTGCACATGTATCTCGTCAATTTCAGCAAATCGTTGATTCTCGTCATTTCGCGACAAGCAACGCGCTCTAGCGCGGAAAAGTTTTTCAGCGATTAAATAAAAATGGAGCTCTAACAAACGATGAAAATTAACTAACAATCACGAGCGATCGTCTAACAATCTAATAGAATGACAAGAATCAACGTTTTGCTGAAATTGACGAGTTACATGTGCAAAGCCGTAAGCAGCTGTCGCGGCAATACTGCCAACCTTCGCGACAAGCAGCGCGCTCTAGCGCCGAAAAGTTTTTCAGCGATTAATTAAAAATGGAGCTCTAACAAACGAAGAAAATTAACTAACAATCACGAGCGCTCGTCTAACAATCTAATAGAATGTCGAGAATCAACGTTTTGCTGTAATTGACGAGTTACGTGTGCAAAGCCGTAAACAGCTGTCGCAGCGATGCCGCCAACCTTCGCGACATGCAGCGTGCTCTAGAGCCGAAAAGTTTTTCAGCGATTAATTAAAAATGGAGCTCTAACAAACGAAGAAAATTAACTGACAATCACGAGCGCTCGTCTAACAATCTAATAGAATGTCGAGAATCAACGTTTTGCTGTAATTGACGAGTTACGTGTGCAAAGCCGTAAACAGCTGTCGCGGCGATGCTGCCAACCTTCGCGACATGCAGCGCGCTCTAGAGCCGAAACGTTTTTCAGCGATTAAATTTTAATGGAGCTCTAACAAACGATGAAAATTAAATAACAATCACTAGCGATCGTCTAACAATCTAATAGAATGTCAAGAATCAACGTTTTGCTGAAATTGACGAGTTACATGTGCACAGCCGGAGGCAGCTGTCGCGGCGGTGCTGCCAACCTTCGCGACAAGCAGCGCGCTCTAGCGCCGAAATGTTGTTCAGCGATTAAATACAAATGGAGCTCTAACAAACGATGAAAATCCACTAACAATCATGAGCGATCGTCTAGCAATGTAATCGAATGTCGAGAATCAACGTTTTACTGTAATTTACGAGTTACATGTGCATAGCCGTAAAAAGCCGTCGCGGCCATGCTGCCAACCGTCGCGACATGCAGCGCGCTCTAGCGCCGAAAAGTTTTTCAGCGATTAAATAAAAATGGAGCTCTAACAAACGATGAAAATTAACTATGAATCACTAGCGATCGTCTAACAATCTAATAGAATGACAAGAATCAACGTTTTGCTGAAATTGACGAGATACATGTGCAAAGCCGGAAGCAGTTGTCGCGACGATGCTGCCAACCTTCGCGACATGCAGCGCACTCTCGCGCTGAAAAGTTTTTCGGCGATTAAATAAAAATGGAGATCTAACAAACGATGAAAATTAACTAACAATCACTAGCGATCGTCTAACAATCTAATAGAATGACAAGAATCAACGTTTTGCTGAAATTGACGAGTTACATGTGCAAAGCCGTAAGCAGCTGTCGCGGCAATACTGCCAACCTTCGCGACAAGCAGCGCGCTCTAGCGCCGAAAAGTTTTTCAGCGATTAATTAAAAATGGAGCTCTAACAAACGAAGAAAATTAACTAACAATCACGAGCGCTCGTCTAACACTCTAATAGAATGTCGAGAATCAACGTTTTGCTGTAATTGACGAGTTACGTGTGCAAAACCGTAGGCAGCTGTCGCGGCGATGCCGCCAACCTTCGCGACATGCAGCGCGCTCTAGAGCCGAAAAGTTTTTCAGCGATTAATTAAAAATGGAGCTCTAACAAACGAAGAAAATTAACTAACAATCACGAGCGCTCGTCTAACAATCTAATAGAATGTCGAGAATCAACGTTTTGCTGTAATTGACGAGTTACGTGTGCAAAGCCGTAAACAGCTGTCGCGGCGATGCTGTCAACCTTCGCGACATGCAGCGCGCTCTAGAGCCGAAAAGTTTTTCAGCGATTAAATTTTAATGGAGCTCTAACAAACGATGAAAATTAAATAACAATCACTAGCGATCGTCTAACAATCTAATAGAATGTCAAGAATCAACGTTTTGCTGAAATTGACGAGTTACATGTGCACAGCCGGAGGCAGCTGTCGCGGCGGTGCTGCCAACCTTCGCGACAAGCAGCGCACTCTAGCGCGGAAACGTTTTTGTCAGCGAGTAAACAAAAACGGAGCTCTAACAAACGATGAAAATTAACTAACAATCACGAGCGATCGTCTAACAATCTAATAAAATGACGAGAATCAACGTTTTGTTGAAATTGACGAGATACAAGTGCAAAGCCCGAAGCAGCTGTTGCGACGATGCTGCCAACCTTCGCGACAAGCAGCGCGCTCTAGCGCCGAAAAGTTGTTCAGCGATTAAATAAAAATGGAGCTCTAACAAACGATGAAAATCCACTAACAATCACGAGCGATCGTCTAACAATCTAATAGAATGTCCAGATTCAATGTTTCGCTGAAATTGACGAGTTACATGTGCAAAGCCGTAAGCAGCTGTCGCGGCAATGCTGCCAACCTTCGCGACAAGCAGCGCGCTCTAGCGCCGAAAAGTTTTTCAGCGATTAATTAAAAATGGAGCTCTAACAAACGAAGAAAATTAACTAACAATCACGAGCGATCGTCTAACAACCTAATAGAATGACGAGAATCAACGTTTTGCTGTAATTGACGAGTTACGTGTGCAAAGCCGTAAACAGCTGTCGCGGCGATGCTGCCAACCTTCGCGACATGCAGCGCGCTCTAGAGCCGAAAAGTTTTTCAGCGATTAAATTTTAATGGAGCTCTAACAAACGATGAAAATTAAATAACAATCACTAGCGATCGTCTAACAATCTAATAGAATGTCAAGAATCAACGTTTTGCTGAAATTGACGATTTACATGTGCACAGCCGGAAGCAGCTGTCGCGGCGATGCTGCCAACCTTCGCGACGGGCAGCGCGCTCTCGCGCCGAAAAGTTTTTCGGCGATTAAATAAAAATGGAGCTCTAACAAACGATGAAAATTAACTAACAATCACTGGCGATCGTCTGACAATCTAATAGAACGACAAGAATCAACGTTTTGCTGAAATTGACGAGTTACATGTGCAAAGCCGGAAGCAGCTGTCTCGACGATGCTGCCATCTTCACGTGGCTTGCAGCGCGCTCTAGGGCCGAAAGGTTTTTCATTAATTTAATAATAATTGAGCTCTAACAAACGATATAAAGTGACTAACAATCACTAACAAACGACTAACAATCGATTGGTTACGGAGAAAAGTTCGAAATCACTAGAAAATCATTTTCTGCGGCTAACTTTGGCATAAATTTGTTTTTCGATTTTTTCAATAATTAAAGTCTAACAAACGCTGGGTTTTGTCTAACAAACACTAACAAACGACTAACAATCGATTGGCGTCAAAAAAAATTCGATATTTCCATAGTCGGCGGCTAAGTTAATGGAGCTACACACTATGCTAGCGGTCCAAGGCACGCCTCTCGCGGTTCTCTCTCTCGCGTATGCCTATCGGGCTATAGTGTTGTCCCGCTTGTATTAAATGGTCAACTGACCGACCAAGCGTTGGGCGGTTCGGTAGGAGGCATCATTTAAAATCACGTTGAGATATTTCTGTCGCGGACGGCCGAATTTTGGGGGGGGGGGCACAAGGGAGGCCCTTCTGATTCAGTGATAAATTACAGTGGCGGTTAGTAAAAAATGAGTGACAGTCAATTATTATACCCAACAATAAACTGGAATAAAAAATTTTGCAAAAATTTTGTATATTCAGAGGTTTTTGCATTTTTCCTGAAAGGTTGCGGCGACGAAATTTTATCTTAAATATTTTCTTTAAGCATTCGGTCTCCCCTGTTTTTATCGTCGTTACGGGATAAACTTCCGAAAAGCTATTACACCCGATTCGGCCGAAATTTTGCACAGATGTTCCATTTATTATATAAAGACCCCTGAAGGGATTTTTAGCGCGTTTCAATAGAAATCGAGTTTTAAAGTTTATTTTTTAGCCCGCACGAGTATATCTATATTGCTCGCCACGGCCGATTGATATCCCCACTCCTCCGACTTCACTGGTGGCTAGTGTGCCATCGCAATGCCGCGCAAGTATATCTATATAACCTAATCAAACCCAATCAAACCCAAACACACAAACCCAGCCGGTGGGACCTGGTGTCCGGAGACCCCTAAAAACACGGTGGACACGATTTCTCAAAAACTATCGCATCGATCTTATTGAAATTTTGCACACTTCTTCAAAATAACATTGACCAGTGATTGAATGAAGCATTTGAAAAAAAATTGAAATTTGGATTTTCGGCAGAGTTATATGCAAAATAGTTCAATTTTTAGTACAATTTACACTACGGATAGTCTTGCGAAATCAGTGGTAATCGAAAAAAAACCTTCGCTCAATCACTAGTCAATGCTATTTTGAAGAAGTATGCAAAATTTCAATAAGATTGATGCATTAGTTTTCGAGAAATCGTGTCCTCCGTTTTTCCGAGGGGTCACCGGAAACCAGGTCCCATCGGCTGACTATCCCAAATTTTTTAATGACATTTAAAAAAAATATTATTGTAATGTTGCTCTTTTATGTGCTTATCATTTGGAATAAAATCATTTATCAATTATATTTTCTTTAATAAAGAAAATATGCTTTTTGGCTTAAAAACTCACGTAACCCCTTAAAAATTATTTTCGTCTAAATATTTACGTGTCGTCGTTGTTAGGAAAACGATGGAAGCTCAGCTTGAGACTCGTCTTACGAACAGTTTTGCATCCATTATACGCACATCTGCTACACGATGGCATCATTAACAATGTTGCAACTCACAAACAATTTTAAACAACCAATTTTCTGTGAACAAAGAGTCTAACAGAAAACCGCGAAATACACGATTAATTAACTAGTTAGATTGATATTCAGTATTAATAATCACGAATACATCCGAGGCCTGTCAAATTTCTGATAGATGTAAGCAAAGTAGCAACAGATTTCTGTATCGCGCAGCACGTCCCTTGGAAGAAATCGCTGAGGGTATGCTAAAAAGAGATGGAACGGGTGAGATGGAAAGGAGCGAGAGAGTAGGAGCAAAAACAGAACGATTTAAAGCCGGGGCTCGCCGGCAGAACGAGCACGTGCCTTAGACCGCTCGACCGTTGCTGCTGTTAACATTGGAATCTGCAAGAGAGCAAGTGAGACGCGATATCACCTCAACCGTAGTTGGCTCGAGCGTTGGAGGAGTGGAGCTGGGTGGAGCCAAGCGCGCCTGCGGATGTGTCCATGCACATCGATACAGGCAGCGCTTAGGGTGGTTGGGGGAGTAACTACGAAACTCCCCCAAGAAATCTTGCCAAATCGTCTCATAAGCTGTGTTGTTCCATGTAATATCTGTTCTTTGATCCGGTCGAGCGCGTCCCGCCCACGGTCTTACATACAGGTCTGGAAACGAAGCCAGATTTCAATGGAGTCGCGAGGCACCGTTTTGAGCTTCACTTTTCATTCCGCTCGCCGTCACCGCCGTCGCTACTATCGGCGCGTACCTCCCACTCACGGCCTTCTGTGATCTCTCCCTTCGCCCCTTGCCTTGTCTTAGACCGTGCCCTGTGCCATTTATTACTCCATTTTTTTATGACAACGTTCTCGATAACCTCTGTTTGCGTCAACGAGCATTTGTAATTTGAAAAATATTCATAAAGCTGGCGAAGGTGGACCATTGTTTCAGGGCTTTCTAAACTGACGAACCAATAAATGTATTTGTATATTCAACATTCCATGTGTTGCGTATTTTTTTACTTTCGTCATCGAAAGAAACTCGGCATAAAATTCGAATAGAAATCCATGTCACTCGAAAAAGGTAAGTATTTTTATTTATTTTTAAAATTTTTATATTGGTCTTCTTCCAGCCATACAGGATCTTCCCCTTTTTACAAGCCCCACTTCTATTCTCTTCCACAATCCCCCGTCCTTATTCCACAATTCTTTCTCATCTACCTCTATTCCCCCTTCGCCCCCCACGAAAAAGGTAATGTGCATTTCGGATCATCGAGAAGAGTGAGAGAGACGGACGGAAGCTGTTCTGTCCTTGTCGCACACGTACACGCCGATAGCAATGCCACGTAGTGGCGAAAATTGGAAACAAACGTGGGTCCGTTAACGGTGCCTACCCCCACCACGGTCGTTTCCAGGCCTGTATGTAAGACCGTGGTCCCGCCTTTAGGCAGTCAGCACGTGTTTGTTGTGAAATAAGTTCGATATATTAAGCGTCCTTTTTTACCGGTGCTGTTTTACGCACATTCTTTCATGACGGCAGAAGAAAAAAAAGTGTGATTCGGCGAAAATGCCAAAAGTGAAAGGACTTTATGCCCTCGTGGTTTGTTCGAATCCACGAAAAAGTGCGACGGAAAAAAAAGGTGCTCGAACCGCGGAAAGGTCGGAAACGTTTTTCGATGTTCTCGAACTAGCGCAGGTCCCGAAAACCACCGGGTGGTCGGTGATAGAACCAGGATAACGTGGCTAATAAGGGGACAGTACGGCAGTCGGATTTTTGTAATTTTTCGTACTCATGGTACGCGAAGTTCAGACCTCGAACATTAATATCCCAAAGCAGTTCGACGCCATATTCAGAAATTTTCGAGAAAATTGACTTTGAAGTTTTCGAGCGCACTTTTATCCCACAAAGATGCAACGACATTCGAACCGGGCTCGTGGCGTACTCGGTAGCGGTCGAGTCTAGTAATCGCGGGGTCGCTGATTCGAGTCTCACTTCAAAATTTTTTTTTTTTTTTTTTCATTTTTTTAAATGAAAAAACGCAAGTAAAAACGCAATATTTTTAATTATCTCTTGATTATAAACATACATTTTCAAGTATCAATATTTATAACCAACAACATTTTTAGGATGAAAATGAAAAACGTCGGGTAAGGAATTGAATACTTTATTATTCGGTCTGCATTCGTTTGTTTTATACATCGGGTGTAATGTTACATGAGCCAGAGCGATAACCATCGTAAAAACAAGGAAAACAGTAATTTTCACGGCATCTCGCACACCGTACAAACGCTGCATTGTTACATTCGCAATTTTTTTTCAATACATCGATCGGAAAACAAACTTCATTCACGTTCATGAAGATTTCTCTTTGATCGCAAAGTTTCGAAGCAAACCACGCATATCTGATCCTGTTATTGAAGACCGGAGAAGACAACTGATGATGAACAATAGAATGAATTTTTATGCAATCTTCTCTATCATTATGTAATTTCACGTCCTTGTTCAATCAGATAGGCGCAGTTCTGCAGACGCTTTATGAAATTGTTTTACTTGGCGGTAAAAATACACGTCACAAGGTTGCACTAATGGAGTGCATTTTGATGGAATTACCTGCACCGTGCAAGTAGGCAGACGCCTGTCATTTCGAAACACCTCATTGTACATCACGGTATCGGTTTGGCCTCCCCAGGAATCGATAATTAAGAAAAACTTTTCTTTTTTTACGTAGGGTTTCAAAACGTTGATTAAAAAATCTTTGTATAACTTTGTAGTCAATTTTCCCGATTTCGATGACGTGACTACGACGTTTCCGTATTTTTTTAGGTACTCGTCGACCGATTTTTGAACTCTGGGACCAAATGAACCTGTTGTTTCTTGTAGGCATACGAACACCAGGGGCAACAATTTTCCTGATAGGGTGACAGAGTACTGCGCAGTATCGGAATGGGTGACTTTATTCATATTCTGCCGCTTTACCAGCACTACTTTTGATCCTTTGGTCGCCAGAGTTCTGTCGAACGTCGACTGGTATTGGCATCCTGAAAAAAATAGAAAAGGAATAAATTGAAAATACTATATACGAAAGTCTACATTAATTTATTATGGAAAATGAGAACAAATTTTGAATACCTGTTTGGTCTGTATTAATGACGAAATCGGGACCAAAGTTTGGTATGACATCACGAGCCTGGATACGAAAATCTTCTGCAGCAGCCAGGATTTCATCCAGCGTTGCAGTTTCTCTTTCCGTTACAAACTTCGTGATTTTTCTTTGGCGAATTCGACGTCTCCATTTAAATTTCACAACCCACCTATCGGAAGCTTTGAAATCAAAATTTTTAAATTGACTCGCAGCCGATAAAGCCCACTGCTGCAAGTTCCGGGTTGTAACTTGTTGGTTGTTCTGTCGCGCTTCCTCAAAGCGATCGTAAGTCCACGAATCGATGGTCGCGTATTTGTCTGTCATGGTTCCTCCGCTTTTTACATGTTTTTCCCATTTTGGCAATTCCTCCATGCGCTTTAAGCGGCCGCACCCGTTTTTTTGCAGAACTTTTAGGCTCCATGTCGGATGTGCTCGAACTATATTCATAACTTTCCTTTTATAATCCAGCGGAATATTGTGCGTGTACGATTTCGCCCTTTTCTCCTGTGGCTCATAATTTTCAGAAGAATCTTCGTTGTCAGATGCAGGTTCGTCAAAAGCGTATTCTTCAATTCATGAAGCATAATTAGTTCTTCATCCGTTACAAACTTTTTTTCGTGTAAAGTTTGTACTGTATAATGGAACAAATCTTCTGCTAGTAACATTCCCTCTTCAGTAATTACCTCGGATGGTGTTGGTGCCACAAGATTATTTTGTGTGAGAATTTGCTCGTAATATACGAGGGCATCCTTCAATCGTAATTTTGAAACTTCACTGCACAAAGAATATTCAATATCATCTTGTGCCGTCGAAGGCCCAGGCACCTCGTCGTCTCCCACGCCCGACATTTTGATCTTTTTTTTTTGAATATTCTACAAAATCGTGCACCACGCCGAAAAACAGTACTTGCTGCTCCGAAAACCAACGGTCGAATGCTACTTCAAACAGGCATTCCTTGCGGAAGACGCCGTATCCCTTCCACCCTTTCTGGAATTCCCAGAAATCTTTTGTGCACAAGCAGCTGTGCCCGCTTCACAGGTAGTTGATCAGGACAAAGGCAAACGATGTACGGAGAACTGTTATTCACAATATCGACGGTTGCCAAAGCAAGCGTTATATTCACATATTTCAACATTTATTCTTCTATTTATATTCCTATTAATCTACAAGGGAGTTTATGTAAATATTATTACTGGAAATTTTTACGTCGCCCATTCCCAATTTCAAGCAAGAGATAATCAAAAATAAGACTTGCATTTATCATTGACAATTATAATTACATATATGTGAATTAGCATAGATTTTATGATTTTTATCCCGGGATTATTTATTTATTTTTTTATAAATAATCACCTATTGTTATATATAAATAATATATGATCATATATGAGAAAATATATAATTATGTATAACTATAATAAATTTTGTACATAAATAACTATATATGGATTTTGTCCATATATAAACATATATAGATATATTATATTAATTATATATAATAATATGTAATTATATACAACAAAAATTTATCGGGATATTTAAATGACGGAGGTATGTGAATTTAAAAAAAAATAAAAAAAAAAAAAAAAAATTTCGAAGTGAGACTCGAACCAGCGACCCCGCGATTACTAGACTCGAGCGCTACCGGCAAGGAGACTATAGGGAAGGAGTCCAATCTCCGCATTCTGGCGCGTCCGTAAAAGTGCAACAAATAAGGGTTCCGCATAAGCGGCGCTGGGAACGTTAGTCATTGTGTACTTTATATACATGTATGTTTTGCGCATGCATTATGATCAGCTGTCTGTGTTCTTATTAGCTGTCACATGAGCTGAAAATTTTAATTTTCCTAACCTTAATTTATTTTATAAGTAAATTTCGTGTAGCTGTAGCAGTGCCTTAAGATGTTTCTACATTCAAGTCGTAGTGCAATTACCCACCTAATTATGAAAAAAAGACCTAAAAATGCCATAATAATTTATATCCAACGTAAATATAAATTCCATTCAAATGTGGTTAGGTGGCCGAGATTATAGTGTGTAAAGTACGTATAAAATGTCAGCGCCTGGAACATCCGAGTGTAAATTGCAACCTCACATACCACTGCGTCAAGTGTAGTGCTTCACACGAAAACGGAAAATGCACTTTAAATAACTCATCAGATAAACAGCTCCTCCGCTGTGCAAATTGCAATAACCTAGAGCACCGAGTGAACTATAAGTGATGCCTCTACCACAAGGTCATATACAAACGCTCATAAAGTGAGAGACATGAGACAACGACAACTCATAGAAAGAATTGAAGTGAAACACCCGAAAGTCAGATCGGAAATTTCCTTTACACAATCTATAGCTCTACCCGCAGCGACAGTAGCAAGACAGAGGTTCGCTGCGCAGTAGCGAGCATCATCCGCAGTGTCAGTAGCAAGACAGAGGTTTGCTACGCAGTAGCGAGCATCATCCCCAGCATCACAAGACTTGCGCGTGTTCGCGTTGTGCATATTGCAATAACCTAGATCACCCAGTGAATTATAACCAATGCCTATACTACAAGTTCATATGCAAACGCTCATAAAGTGACAGATATTAGACAACGACAACTCATCGAAAGAATTGAAGCGATACACCTGAAAGTCACATCAGAAATATCCTTTGCAAAAGCTATGGCACCACCCGCAGTGCCAGTATTAACGCAGAGATTCGCTCCGCAGTAGTGAGCATCATCCGCAGTTACACGAGACTCACCGCTACCATGAGCTTGTCATTTTACATTTTGCATTTATTGAAATAATATTAGGACTTAAAGATGCTGATAACATCAGTCCAAAGTCTACAATCTAACTATTAAGGAGATGCGTTTGTTTGTGAAGTTGAATTTTACGCACAACATAAAAAAACTGTATGGCACCGCACGAGGTACTACTTTTGATTCTCTCCTCGTAAAAAGTTTTTTTATATCTAAATTGTTTTTTTTTTAATCGAAATGATTTGTTATGCCTTTTATTGGTAAATTAGTTTGATTATTGATTACATCTGTTATAAGAATCACAATAACGCAAATAAAAATAGTAATAATTCCTAAAAGTTGTCAACTTTAATGTGTTTATTAATGGTTGATGTTTTTTGTAACTATCCATAAAATCATTATAAAACTTATTTACAGTCATAATACATTTTTCATAATTAAACAAAAATTTAAGAACTTTGTAAAAATTGTCATACCAATTATTACATTAAACTAAGTAGACGAAATCATACATGAAATATTGTGCGTCTGAAATAAAAATTCGACAATCAACACTTATCATTACGAAAACATATTTTTCTATGTAATAATTAATTTGTTTGTCTTTAATAAAATTACGTCAACAAAAATGAATCATCGTGCGAAAAAATGATTGATGGTGGAACCTTTCTAGTCAGCATGAAAAAATGAAAGGAAAACATTTTAACAACATTCAAAGAATGTCCATATTTCTTCCCCCGTTGTATGCAGTTTCTGGCCTCCACGGTCAACTTGACCATGCACAGATTGTGTCCGTTTGGGTAGGCGTCGTATGCTGAAAGTAAAAAGAATGTGTTTAAACATCTCACAAATATCACAGATATGTATACAGATAATAAAAGAGTAATGTGCAAATACTATCCCTCATGTAAAGTGTTGCGAAGAACATCGTTGTTTTCAGAACCCCGAGGATCTGAAGCGCCACACATCTTCATTAAGGCCTTAGGCCACAGTAACGGGTATAAAATAATGTGCGAATTAAATTTTTTTCGTACGAAACAGTGATTCACTCATGAAGTTAATTACACATCTATTTAGTATGAATATCAAGCTGTAAGAAAAAATATATATATTTTTTTTTCGATGTACAAAATAGCCGACTACTCGAAACATCTCAAAACAGCTTTTTTCCAATTGGCGTGACAACAATTTTCACTCGATTTACTTCAAATTTGATAGTCATGTTCCTAATTGCATTTCGCAGAGAAGCACGTACGGAATTTCTGATTAATCGAAAACTTGTCATTTTATGAGCAGTTTATGAGCAGTTATAACGAAATATTTCACTGAAAATTCATTTCTTAAGTTCAAATACCTACAAATTTTGAATAAAACAATATTTTTTAAACTCTGTACGTACTTTTCTAGGTATTCTAATGTAGATTGAGGAGAATTTTTGTTTTTTGTTCTAGGTAAAAAATTGTGGATGCTAAATGTCACGACGCGGAGCGCCTAAAAAAGATAACAAGAGAAAATATTAGTAGTCGACCATTTTGTACATCGAAAAAAATATATTTTCTAACAGCTTGATATTCATGCGAAATAGATATGTAATTAATTTTAAGCGTGAATCACTTTTTCATATGAAAAAAATGGTTAAATTCGCACATGTTTTTATACCCGTTACTGTGGCCTCAGGCCTTCAGCTGCTAACCTATTTTTTGGAACAAAATTCTAGAATGAGTTAAACTTAACAATCAAAACATTGTATCATCAACAAAAAATATCAACTAAAAAGACAGGTTTAAAAAATAATTTGACTGATGAAACGATACAATCCTACTTTGACCTCGGAGCTAGATGGATGCTAATTCTCCAGTGGCTTCCCGCTTGCAACCGCCGGTATTCTGTATGAACAAAACAAAATTAAAAGCTTTATTACATGACCAATTGTTTAAAAAAATACGAGCTTGTTAAGGAAACATGAAACATGGAGATATTCAACATTATTTCCTATTTCAATATTCTACACTTTGCAAAAAAATTTAGGGAGCAAGAAAAAAATCGAAATTTTTGGGGGATTTTCAACAGGCTGTAACTCATACAAAAATGGTCGTACAGCAAAAAAAAAAAAAGCAAATTGTAGCTCTGAGTGTCTAGTTTTCGGATCTGAGTTTGAAAATTTTTTTTTGAAAATATTTTTCGAGTAATCATAAGAAAACCACCGAAAAAAAAATGTTCGAAATTTTTTTGGTTTTTTTTTTAATCTACGGACGTGGAAAAAAATTTTCGACTTAACCTCTATATGGACCGGATAGCTTGTTTATTCAGCTTTAAATTGGTTTTTTAAAAATCTCGATACGAGCATTTCTCGCTGAGATATCGGTGTTTGAATGGAAAAAGATTAGGAATGGAAGTCATGGAAGTCTTTGATTACCAATATCTCAGCAACCAATGATCGCACAGAAATTTTGAGGTTGGTTTCAAAAACTTGAATAAATTCTCTACAAGGATTGGTAATTGAATTTTGAAAAAAAAAATTTTTTTCAATCATTACATGAATTTGAAAAAGCGACCAAAAAAGGGCTCATTGTGGTTTTTTGGAAAATCAAGCGCCCAATCAAAAATATTGCGGAAACCACTAATGTTAAGTGTGCCTTTTACTGTTCAATATACCCACAAAAACCCTATGAAGTTTCAATTTAATCCAGCCAACCGTTTTTTTTCCCACTTGATCGAATTTTTGAAAAAATTAAAGGAGCAAGAATTTCGCTCTGAAAATGTCATAATTTTTATCAAAAATGAAAAAAAAAAAAAAAAATTTCATTTTTCTCTCAATTCTGTATTAGTGACTTGGAAAATTTTTGAAAAAAAATTCCAAAATTTTTGAAAAAAAAAATTTTTAAGAAAAGTTTTAAGAAAAACTGTTTTTTTTTAGACACTGTTTAAATTCGCACAAAAAAATTATTGTCCCAATATTCGTAGAACGAATATTCGACTTGCCTTGGGGGTATCAACTTTTAATTTATTCAATTAATTTGTGACTAGGAAAATTAAAGTGCGGAAGAGGAAAATCGGTGAGAAAGTGAGTCGCTACATTTCTTTAATTTAGGGCCAATTGAAAAAAAAAAAATTTTTTTTTAATTTTTTTTTCAAAAATTTTGGAATTTTTTTTTCAAAAATTTTCGATTTTTTTTTTTTCTTAAATTTTCCAAGTCACTAATACAGAATTGAGAGAAAAATGAAAATTTTTTTTTTTTTCATTTTTGATAAAAATTATGACATTTTCAGAGCGAAATTCTTGCTCCTTTAATTTTTTCAAAAATTCGATCAAGTGGGAAAAAAAAACGGTTGGCTGGATTAAATTGAAACTTCGTAGGGTTTTTGTGGGTATATTGAACAGTAAAAGGCACACTCAACATTAGTGGTTTCCGAAATATTTTTGATTGGGCGCTTGATTTTCCAAAAAACCACAAAAAGCCCTTTTTTGGTCGCTTTTTCAAATTCATGTAATGATTGAAAAAAAATTTTTTTTTCAAAATTCAATTGCCAACCCTTGTAAAGAATTTATTCAAGTTTTTGAAACCAACCTCAAAATTTCTGTGCGATCATTAGTTGCTGAGATATTGGTAATCAAAGACAAAATGATCTTTTTCCATTCAAACACCGATATCTCAGCGAGAAATGCTCGTATCGAGATTTTAAAAAAACCAAATTAAAGCTGAATAAACAAGCTATCCGGTCCATATAGAGGTTAAGTCGAAAAATTTTTTTCCACGTCCGTAGATTAAAAAAAAGAACCAAAAAAATGTCGATCATTTTTTTTTCGGTGGTTTTCTTATGATTCCTCGAAAAATATTTTCAAAAAAAAATTTTCAAACTCAGATCCGAAAACTAGACACTTAGAGCTACAATTTGCTTTTTTTTTTGCTGTACGACCATTTTTGTATGAGTTACAGCCTGTTGAAAATCCCCCAAAAATTTCGATTTTTTTCTTGCTCCCTAAATTTTTTTGCAAAGTGTATATTAACGAAAAGCCGAACCTTTGTCGTCTTTTCCAACGCCAAGAAGTGGAAAACGCTCACAGCTTCGCGTTTTTCCGAAGCCTTTTCGTTTTGTTACGCGCTTCGTTATTATTCGCGTTGAACGACTTAGCCAAAAAATGGCCTCGCATGACGACATAGAAGTCGACGATCCTGCGGGTGGTCTCCTGCTGGTGCTCCCCACATCCAATCACCGGCAAACCCTTCAGTTCGGACAGTCTCTCCACTGCCGTATGGAGCGTATTGATAGTGATACCAAACTTGCCAACGACATCAAGAATCGTAGACTCCAGTACCTCTGTGAGTCGGAATAAGTTATCACTGGGATGCAGCAAGCCTCCGTACTGGTTCATGAGATTGATCATGGCGTCCCTTGGCTCGTCCGGTTCACAGTTGTCAGATTGCAATGATTTCATGCAATCTTGACACTTGATCTGCCTCAACATTTTACGCACTACGTAACCAGCGATATAGGCCTGCACCTCGGGACTCGTACGACATACGTCATACGTATGATCGTGTAGGCTATCCTTCCATGTACTCATGGAAAACGATATCGCGTAATCGTGATCTTCTTCGAGCGTTTGGGTTAGTGCATCCTCGACATGACCTTCCTCGAGCAATCGGTCAAGTTTTTGCAACCACTCAGTGCGAGGTTGTCTTGCATCAGCCAATGAATCTTTCGTCTGCATCAACACCTCCAGCAGCTCCGTGCCGCTGACGTTGGAATTTTTTGGCGGCTTGATTAAAGAGTAGCTGCACAGTAGGCGGTACAATTGTGCAAATAATTTTGGGTCCGGATGCTCATTGTCCCCTAACGCTCCGCGCATCATCCCGAAGAATCTCTGAAACAATATCGCCCGCAATAATACCAATTAATGATCTTTGCTTCTATCCTACATTCATCGCATCGTCATCCGAGGAATTGAATTCAAATGAGCAAGGTTCAACAAGGTTCTGTATAACGTGAATGATATGAATTGCCTCCAAAAATTTAAAGAACCAAAGTGTTATGTACCTCCAATGCGTCTTGATTCAAGCGAGCGGTCATAAGAAACTCGAAGTTTTCTTCTTTTTGAAGAGCTTCGAGAATCTCCAATGTAGCTCCCAACGTAACTTTTAAGCCATTGACAGTACTTGCGGATATGGGCATCTCTTTACTCTTCGTAATGGACTCCCAATCCCTCAAGTGCGCGTCGAAGTCAATTATCGCCTAGTTTTTATGATTAATGATTTGGGTGAGTTAATTATCATGCAATAGATGAAAAGTCAAATTTAGTCAAGCAACAACGTTAAAAAACAGACGAGGTGTTCTCTACATCATTCGTAAATTTTGGTCTTCTCGTGCACTGCAAACCAAAGTTGGTAAAAAAAAGACGAGAAACGAAATAAAATTACGACAACAAACGTAAGAGTCGAGCAATACAATTGAAAAATGCCGTGCTGTCCACCGTTACCTCCATGATGCAGAGATGTTTTACCCATGTAAATCGAGATGAAGAAGAACGAAGAAAGAAATTAAATCGAAAAACCTCCAACCAAACTTACTCCGGTCCCCAGTTTTTGCCGTTTAACCATGAAATTTGTGTGTTCGTGAATAATTGAACTGTTTATATTTGAAAGTCCAAAATTACTGTCACGAAGAAAATGCAACAATTTAGACTAAAAAAATTTCTCCCAGGGAAGGAATTTTTTAGTCTCAATTGCGAGACATTGTACGAATGTCGTCCTGGGGCTCAATGAGTAATTTTCGAGACTCACAACGACAACCATAATATCTACTGCATATCGAAAAAGATAACCGATGTGAAAAGAATGCGTTGATCCACAGCGACGCCGATTGAGATTCCAACGTAGATGGGCGGAACAGTCCGTACAATTGAACGGTTTTCACGCTAAATGCTAAAAAAAAATGATTATTAATACACGTTCATAGTGATGTGCGTAATAAATAATTAACATCGTAAATGATGTTATTGATATAATGGACGCTATCTTCTTAGGCAGCAGGGGCCCCATTTCGAGTCCAAATTCATCGATTCGCGCATAGTACTGTTTTCTCCTAAAAACGATTCAAAAACAAGACTCGGCAACATACTTGATACAAAAAAAAACAAGTACAGCAGGAGAGAATGCATAAAGCATTCAGACGTTTCGATATACAATGTCATTACTGCATACTATATTGACAACGAGGCTTAAATTTTTCACGAACGAATATAAATCCTGTGGCGAAACAAGAACTCAAAATTCAATGATCGTTATCGAGAAATCTGCATGGTCGCCTTTCAGCTTAATATGACCTACAGCATGGATACTTATTTTTCGACGGATCGTTCATGTGCCTTTTAAAACATACCTTTTTTTGCGGACAGTCTTCTGAAACACGTAGAGCATTTTGAGGCGTGCGTGACATCATAGCCGTAATAAGCTTGTCCGTTTTTTCGCAAAACATTTGCGTTGCCGTCGAATCTATCAATTCGGGGCACCCGGGCTTGCTACGGTAAATCTCCATTGCCACGCGAATAGGCTGCGAAAACAGCTGAAATTATTCGGAAAATAATTTATCTCCGGTCATTAACAATACTTTATTAACTTTGATCCTTCTGCTCTTACGCGACGAAACAAAATTAATGCTGAACTTTGGGGCTAGGATAAGTAGCAACGAACAATGACGGTTAGAAAAACACTAATAAACGTACTTGAAAAGCCAAGGGCACATTCATTTTTTGATATCCCGACGGATTCAAATGAGCCGGCGTTAGGTGGTAGGCAACTTTCAAGTTGGGTTTCATGAACTGCTCGTACTTGAGCAACGCTTCCCAGTGCTTCTTTTGAACTAGCCCATCGGGCGTCTGAAATCATATATAAACATACGAAATGTCCAACAATCCCGTGTATATTATATTAAGATGGGGAATACCTTTAAAACTTTAGCTTTTGTGTATCACAGTGTTTCATTTATGATTATTTGCTTCTTTCCTTGTGATTTTACAAAATAAACTGATCGACGGAAAACAAACGTTATGCATTACAAAGTGGCGTGCAAGACTTACAGTGCATAACGAAATGTGAATAATTACCTGAAACGACCTGCGCGTAATGAAGCCATTCCGGAAGCATTTTATCAGGTGCGGGAAATCGGATATCATCCACAGTCGTTTATTACGATCACACGGATGCTCGCAACTGAATTGTCCATCTTTTATCCCAAAGATAGACCACACTCCTCTATTCCATTGAGCTCCGTCAGTGGTGACGACGTCGACATGGAATCCGAAGTTGGCCAACAATACAATGCACTCCACAATCAGCTTGTGCAGTATAGCACTTGTCACCGAGTCTTTGGTTAGGAAGCAGCCGAGAACCTGCACCCAAGATCCTCGAAATGGTTGAAACATGAAGACCAAAGCATGGTCTGCACGAGTGGTTCTTTTTTCTTCGGGAGTATATTGCCCGAGATCGACAAAACCCTCAAACTCTACAGTCCGCTTATTAAACGAAACGGCCTCACTCAACTTCATCTCATCGATGAGAAGCGTGCCTGAAATGTCAAATTACAAAAAGCTGATTTACAAGTAATATCAAATATACGGAAAAAAACAGAGTATTAAGGTAAGTTACAAATGTGTTATATACAAAAGTTACAAATGTTAGTTTTCAAATGAATAAAGAAGAAAATTGCGAGTATTTTTGATGCATTAATATTGCATTTGTTTGTAGATACTTTAATAAAAGACAAAAGTATATAAGATATATGATGTGAAATAAAACAAGTATAGTTTGTAGCACAGCCTGAGAATTGATAAAACAACGTGTTCACAAAGTTTATTCGAAAATTTGCAAAATTCGATACCTCGTTTTTCAGAGAACTCCATTCGTGAGCCTTTTGTTTTTAAGCACTCGAAAATGGCTGTTTGAAAGCCATATGCTGACGAGCTTATCTTTTGAATGTATCGATTCAAAGTTTCTCTGCATGGAAGTGGCAGCATTAGACGATCTCGAATATGATCGTACAATCCACTGCTCTTGATACGCATCAAAAGACATTCATAAATCCACTGAATTGTGTACCGGCGGCCTTTGCGGTTTTTCACCTTTGCTGCTTCAAAACAAGTTCGCACGGCTTCTTTTTGAGTTTCGGGTAGATTAGAAATGCTTTCCTCAAGCGTTTCTTTCCTGATTCTCGAGCATGTGCGTTTCAAGTCAGCCACATCCGCAAGTACTTTTTCAGTCTGTAAATGAAAATAAGCTTTTCATAATCTGGATTTCAATTTAGTGGGTGCTAACAACATAACTATTAAATGAAGCACAAATCATGAACCAACATTATCAAACCAAATACAAAGCTTCATGTTTCCACAAATCATGGAGTTTGTATTACGAATACTTTGAACATTTACTAACAAGGAGACGGCACGACCGTGGAGTCGGGGATTTGGCCGATTTTTGTTGTGGTGAAGGAGGACCCCTAGCACCTCACGTGGTTAAAGTAGTAGGACGCACTACTCGGAAAATTCCGAAAAAAATCGATTCAAAGTTTCTTAGGCGCCTTATTAGTTTAAAATGTCAGGCACCTGTCGAGCCGCCGTCTAGTCTAGACGGTTAGGGCTCGGTCTTTTGCGCCGCAGGTCTCGCGTTAAATTCCTCCTTCGGATCTTGTTTTTTTTCTTTTTTTTTGTTATCCCAACAATTATTCAAAACGTTTCTCATGCGTACATTATTTAAAAAAAATTATTTTAGTTCGAGAACGTAGAGTTTTTCATTTACTGAAAAATATTCGTACTCGTTGTTCTATTTGGTTTTATGGCCTTGTAAGGGTCTAAAGAATTTTGACCTGGGGTCCCCTTAGGATTATAACGGACATCTGCGCATAGGACTGTGCGTGAGTCTGTAAGAATTGAACAGCAGTTCATTTTTCGATTTCGTCGTGAACAGACGTGCCTATTTCTTATTGTTACATTTCAAACTTCTCTTACAATTCGAAGTTAAAAATGTCGACTAAAGAAGTTGCTGGCTCTTCTGAAATATGAGAGGAAATTCCTGAAGAATGCATGTACAGTGATAAATCAAAATCGCGATTGAAAGACGCAGTAGTTTATTATGAAAAGCTGTTAACGGAAAATAATTAAATTGCATCGGCACCTTCGGAAGAAATATCTCACGATGCTATGTTATTGGCCGGAGAACTCTATAATAATACATTGGAACTTTTGGGTGAAAAAAAATCGTAATTGGCGAGGAATTAATTCACGCTCAAGAGGATTGCGTTTTCATGAATGTTAATGGGAGATGTTTTTGTACGGATGTATTGCAAACTCCTTGCGATTGTAAAAAACCCGCTTTTATATGTTGCGCACGATGTCGCAAAAATTATTGCTTTGTTTGTTTCTACGATAATTACCACTGCGGTTTTTGTATTTAATTATTATATGAATAAAATATGAATTTTTCCTAATCGACTTTGTTATTCTCATTAAAAACCCAATGTCCCTCCTCATATACTTTACAATGAAAAATAAACAAACCCACCATTATGAATTGTTTTATTGGAAAAAAAAGAGAAATTTTTAAAAAATGAACATAATTTTTAAAGAATAATGTAACTAAATTTTTAAAAATAATGTAGGTATCAGAAACGATTTAAATAATTTTTGGGATAACAAAAAAAATAAATAAATAAAAAAATAAGATCCGAAGGAGGAATCGAACGCGAGACCTCCGGCGCAAAAGACCGAGCCCTAACCGTCTAGACTAGACGGCGGCTCGACAAGTCCCTGTCATTTTAAACTCATAAAGCGCCCAAGAAACTTTGAATTAGGGCTTGCATATTGTTCCGAACTACTCGACTATTCGAATATCCGTGATATCCGAATACGTGAAATCTGATACTTCAAATTCGGACGGTTCGAGCATCCGGGTAGTTCGAGTATTCGAACAGTTCGGGCATCCGGGTAGTTCGAGTATTCGAACAGTTCGGGCATCCGGGTAGTTCGAGTATTCGGACAGTTCGGGAATCCGGGTAGTTCGAGAATTCGGATAGCTCAGATACAGGGTTGCGAAATTTGTAATGAAAAAGTAATGCATTATTCATTACTTTTTTAAAAAGTAATGAATGCAATGTAATATGTAATACAAAATGCAATGTAATATGTAATGACAAAAAAATTCATTACACATTACGTTGTAATGGGCAATGGACATTTTTTACATTACATAGTCCAATGTAATGAGTAATGGATTTTTTTTACAATACAAAATATAATGTAATGAGTAATGGAATTTGTTTAAATTACAAAGTGTAATGTGATGGATGGATGGATGGATGGATGGATGGATGGATGGATGGATGGATGGATGGATGGATGGATGGATGGATGGATGGATGGATGGATGGATGGATGGATGGATGGATGGATGGATGGATGGATGGATGGATGGATGGATGGATGGATGGATGGATGGATGGATGGATGGATGGATGGATGGATGGATGGATGGATGGATGGATGGATGGATGGATGGATGGATGGATGGATGGATGGATGGATGGATGGATGGATGGATGGATGGATGGATGGATGGATGGATGGATGGATGGATGGATGGATGGATGGATGGATGGATGGATGGATGGATGGATGGATGGATGGATGGATGGATGGATGGATGGATGGATGGATGGATGGATGGATGGATGGATGGATGGATGGATGGATGGATGGATGGATGGATGGATGGATGGATGGATGGATGGATGGATGGATGGATGGATGGATGGATGGATGGATGGATGGATGGATGGATGGATGGATGGATGGATGGATGGATGGATGGATGGATGGATGGATGGATGGATGGATGGATGGATGGATGGATGGATGGATGGATGGATGGATGGATGGATGGATGGATGGATGGATGGATGGATGGATGGATGGATGGATGGATGGATGGATGGATGGATGGATGGATGGATGGATGGATGGATGGATGGATGGATGGATGGATGGATGGATGGATGGATGGATGGATGGATGGATGGATGGATGGATGGATGGATGGATGGATGGATGGATGGATGGATGGATGGATGGATGGATGGATGGATGGATGGATGGATGGATGGATGGATGGATGGATGGATGGATGGATGGATGGATGGATGGATGGATGGATGGATGGATGGATGGATGGATGGATGGATGGATGGATGGATGGATGGATGGATGGATGGATGGATGGATGGATGGATGGATGGATGGATGGATGGATGGATGGATGGATGGATGGATGGATGGATGGATGGATGGATGGATGGATGGATGGATGGATGGATGGATGGATGGATGGA